>VXAZ01018986.1:823-105685 GCA_013399875.1 Gymnorhina tibicen | reverse complement strand
CATGAGAACTTGGAGGGACAGTGAGATTCCAGGGCAACGTTGAACCCAGTTCTTGTGATTTTGCAGGGACTTCAAGTAAAGGAGTTGGTGGCTGGAATGAGTCTTCAAAATACAGCCCTATTTCCTCATCCCACTTTTCTTCACAGGTCTTTAAAATTCAGCTGTGTGTCCACTTCTGCTGCTCACATGCAATTGGATACCAGCAGGCAGAGTGCCTGTGCTCCTCTGGTGCATAAGTGTGAAAGTATTCAAGTAGCCAGTCGTGGTCAATTCCAAAAAGCTGTTAGAGAACATAGTAGAACCTTTACAGCAAGTTGTATAGTTATTTTTAAACAGCTTGCACAAGATGGAGTATTTGGTAGCTAATGGGGGTGGAGTGAAAGCAAAGCAATTACGTGAGCAGGAGCTCTGCAATACGTGCTTCATCCTGATCATACTTGTGGAGTTAAGACTTCTAAGTTTCTTGGCCTTGAAATGTATACTTGTTAGTCTGAAATCACTGGAAAGACAAGGTATGTTTAATGTTTTCATAGATTTTATTCCCCCCCGAGTTGTTTTCATTTTCCCATGTTTCATAATATGAAGTACAAGCCATTTCGAAAGTAATCCTAATATTTTCTTGTGCACCTCAGATAGTACTTCCTATAGTGTTGATCAAATAGAGATTAATATTCATTACTATGACTTTTTTCTACTTGGCTAAAACATTGTGGTTTTCTCTCTGTTCCTTAGTACTCCCAGTTATAACTATGCTCCAAACCCAGACAAGCACTGGATAATGAGGTATACCGGCCCCATGAAACCCATACACATGGAGTTCACTAACATGCTACAGAGAAAGCGCCTTCAAACGCTCATGTCTGTGGATGACTCTATGGAGATGGTAAGATTAATAGTCGCTTGTGTTTTGTTTTTTGGCTAAACAGGTGCTTGTTTCTCAGGTTAAGCTCCACATTGTCCTGCATATAAAGATAAGGCAGAAAGAAGGAAGAGGAGGACTGCATCAGTTTTTTAATAGTGTGATCCTCTCACCTCTGATCATTTTGTCTGTTTATTCAATGTGTAAGGTTCCTCATCTCCTAAAGACAGGTACCCTGAGTTGGGTGGTGTGAACAAGCCGATTTGTTGCCACAGAACTACTACTGATAAAGGGGAAGAGAAAGGGGTTGCCTGAAAATCTACACATCATAAAGCCTAAAAATGTATCCTCTGATAAAGAAAAAAATGTGTGTCTATTTTAATCTTGTAACACTGAGTTTCTGAGAGAGGAAAACAACGGCAGCAAAAAGTGATGATACAGGAGTTGTAATTGGAATAATCCCAGGGTAAACCCAGCCCAGGAGGTTAAATACTGGAAGTAAATAAATACATAGATTGATACTTTTTAAATTGTCTGCATCACCAAACAATGAGATTTCTTAATGCAAACTATGTGTCTGCCACAGAAACGTCTGGATTCACTAAAATCTATACTGAAAAAGAATGGTTTTGCAGATTGAAAAGTGTTGCAGTGACTGCTTATCGCTTGGCATTCTTATTAAAAAAAAAATAAATTAGAGGATTAGAGGAGTCTAAATTAGACTTAGAGGAGTCCTCTAAGGCAAAAATGACATTATCTGGATGGCATTGCATAAGCTTGTTACTAATACCTTATAATTACTGATTCAGGTAAATATGATCTCTGCTTCATGTTAATGAAGCTGTTTAGATGGATCAGATACCAGCATTAGGCGGAATTGGTGATTTTACTATACTGTTTGGATTTTCTGTTTAGTAAAAGGGTTTCACTCAGGGTGATTCACTGCAGGCAAAATCACTTAGGTTGTTTTTTACTTGTAATTACCAAGTTAGCCTGGTCTTTTTCTACTGAATTATATGTGTTAATAGTCTTTCAAAATTAAAAAGAGAAAACAACAAAAAACTTCACACACTCAAACCCCGGCCCCGAACCAAGCCCCCAAAACAAACAAACAAACAACCCAACAAAAACCCCCCCAAAACCAAAACAGAAACCAAAAAAAAGCCAAACCAACAAACAAAACAGCCTGAAAAAGAACCAAAAGCAAACTCCCAAACCAACACACCAACAGAGTTTTTCTCCCATGCTGATGTGCTTTGCACCTGTGTCAGGCACCACTTTGGTGGTATCCCACCACCTTCTTACCTTTCTCATGCCAAAATGTCACGTAAAAATGAATCCTTGATGCTAAAGTTGGTACATTTCACATAGTTTCTTATGTAAATAGAGCAGAAGCAGCCACATTTAAGTCTCCTTGTAGTTCTCCATAGTGAGAGTATGACTGAGCGATATTTATGTGGAAGATGTTTTGCAAATATTCTGCATAATGGGGACTCATTTGTCTGAAGGTGAGGTTGTTGAGTGCTGCCTGAATATATGTGAGATTCAAAAGGCTGTCATTTTATTAAAATTGCTTGCTGCAAGAAAAAGATAAAAGTGGAGAGAAAATTTCAAAATGACACCTTGAAACTTTTATCTCTGTTACTGTATGTATTTAGTACTATCTTGACAGCTCTCACGCAAAATATTGAACCCAAACATTTTTGAAATGGCATGCTAATGTGTTTTACTTTAAAACAGAGTTTTGCCTTGTAATAGCCACAACATTCAGTTAGTAAAATCAAGATGTGATTACGTATTATTCAGAGTGGTTCATTGTGATAACTCGGTGCCATCCTTAGCTGTTGTTATTTGTGTGTTGCACGTAGGCAGAAAGTGATATCCAGTATTCCACATGTAGAGCTACTCAGTGGAATAAATTTCATATTTTGTTTTGCTCTTTTTCAGATTTACAATATGTTGGCTGAAACAGGAGAACTGGAAAATACATACATAATATACACGGCAGACCATGGTTATCATATTGGGCAGTTTGGGTTGGTGAAAGGGAAGTCTATGCCATATGAGTTTGATGTCAGAGTTCCTTTCTACGTCCGAGGACCAAATGTGGAGGCTGGGTCCTTGTAAGTTCTTAGCTATTGTGTGTGTTGTGACCTGAAAACTTCATGCTCGCATCTCTGGTTGTGTTGACCTGGCAGCCAAATGGAGGCACAAAGTTTTGCCCATCCTGCTTATCTTTGGCAGAAAAATGTGTCTACTCAGAAAGCAGAACTGATAGCCCAGGCTGGTATAAAAAACTCAAGGCCATTGCCTTTTTGCTTGCATGGGTGCGCAGCACAAGCCATGCACTTTTGTGGATATAGTTTAAAAATCACTTTGAATGATGTCCAACCTAGGAAACACTTACTTGCATTCTTTTGAGGAGTGCAAATTATACGCATAACTGTCATGTTAAAGTTAAAAAATATACTGTATAATGCCACAGTAGGTAATTATTGCTGAACATTGGAGTCACTTGTTTCAGTTTATAACGATCAGTTCATATATTATCATCCACAAAATATTCTTTTTGTCTCATTCTTTGAGCCTACATGGTTAGGGCTGTTTGTTGGACGCACGCAAGCATGCAGAGTATGACTGTTAATTGAAATGGTAGGTTTGATCGGCTAAAAAATTAAGTAAATACACTTTCTAAGCAATTATTTTGGATAGCAAATATTTGCACTTAAGTAATGATGTTGGACAGAGTGCCATGAATTGCTGCCTAATATTCATATCAGTGTGCATGTTTTAGCATAATTAACACACACAATCTTCCAAACAATTTTTTCTTTACTGCAGAGGAATGGCTCTAATGTGTAATATGATAGCAAATAGTTATAAAAAACATCTCATTCCATATGCTGGTTAAATTCACTGATTCACATTATCTGCAGGCAGAAAAATGTAGATATTGCACTGTGTTTCTAATTTATTTTCAGCAGTTGTGCATGTGAAAAAAGCAATACTCTCTAAAGAGCAGGGAGGGATTCCTCAGTTGGGATTAAACATATTACCTCAGCACTGAAAGAGTATTGTCTGCAGCAGCCCAGAATTTCAAATGAGCTGGAATAGCCTTCTAAAAACCTGCTCTCTTTCCTTTTGACTGCAGTTTTTGGCCTTCCTGGAGAGTCAGTGCTAACATGGCCCAAGTGACTGAGCTAGTGCTTCTGCAGCATATAATGCTAGAGACCAGCCACATTGTGTCTACTGTAGTTCAAGGATCATTACACCCAGATATCCATAAAAGCTCTGAAACCTTCCCGCTGAATTTTATTTCTCAAAGACTTCTGAAGCTGAAGACATGTTTGTGTTAGAATTGGAATAGTCAGCCTGACAGAATCTTAACAGAACAGAGCTTGTCACAGTAGAGCAAATACGAAGAACAGGATAAAACCCCTTGGAGAGGGAATACATCAGATAATAAATTGATCTTCCCTCTCAGCCTGATTTTCTTTAAATGGTAGAATGTCAGTCATCCGTGTTCTGTGTGAACCTTATGTTTTTCCTGCAGAATAATTGTCATGACTCCCTTTTAATACCAGGGAAATTTTAATAGCAAACACTGTAGCAAGTCATTACTAACATCTCATTTCTGTTACCAAATATGCTACATCATAATTATTAGTAATTAAAATCAAATCAGGTACATCAATTTAATTCATCACCTGTGCTCTTGTCAGTGCCTGCTTGCTTGCTCACTCAAAGATGTAGTAATTTTTAAATAGTATATCATTAAATAGTGTGAATTTAGCAGCTTTCTTCTGTCCCGTATTTTGAGCTGGAATTCTGCACTGACATTTATTGCAGCCCATCTGGTCCCATCCTTCCTTTGTGCCTGCTGATAATATGGTGATTCTTTATGCTCAGTGCTGCAGAACACTGTTTGCGTAGCAGTGCGCTCATGTTATTTTTTTTCCCCCCACTTTTAAGAAATTGAGGGCCTGTCGTGAATTTTAATCTTTGTTTTTCTAAGAAGTAAGGAAAAGTAATAGCATGCGGCTGATAAACAGTATTTATATATGTAATAATTGTGAGTAATTGCACACTCAACTTCAACACTATCATAGACGTGGTTGAAAGAAGTGTTTAAGGTTCAATGTAATAAACAACTGGGGTGCAGGACATGAAGGAATACTAAGTAAATTTGCTGATGATACTTAATTGGGAGGAGCTGTCGACCCTCGCAAAGGCAGAGAGGCCCTGCAGAGACACTGACAAATTAGAGAGATGGGCAATCATCAACTCTCTGAAGTTTAACGAGGGCGAGTTTTGGAATCTGCACCTGCGACAGGGCAACCCCGGAGATACAGACGGACTCTGGAGAGAGAGAGAGAGGCTGGGGAGCAGCTGTGGAAAGGGACCTGGGGGTCCTGGCCGACAGAAAGTCAAATATGAGTCAGTGTGCCCTGGAAGCCAGGACGGCCAACCGTGTCCTGGGGAGCATCAGGCCCAGCATTGCTGGCTGGGCAAGGGAGGGTATTGTCCTGCTCTGCTCTGCACTGGGGCAGCCTCACCTTGAGTGCTGGGAGCAGTTTGGGGCACTACAATATTAGAAGGATATAAAGCTGTTTAGAGAGCATCCAAAGGAGGCTACAAAGATGGTGAAGGGTGTGGAGCCTTGTGAGGTCCAGCTGATGTCACTTGGCTCTTTCAGCCTGGAGAAGAGGAGACTGAGGGGAGACCCTATAGCAGTATGCAACTTCCTCATGAGGGGAAACAAAGGCATAGGCACCAACACCTTCTCTCTGGTGACTAGTGACAGGACCCAAGGGAACAGCATGAAGTTCTGATGGGGGAGGTTTAGGTTGGATACTAGGAAAATGCTCTTCTTGTAGAGTATGGTCAGCCACTGGAACAGGCTGCCGGGGGAAGCAGTCGTGGCACTGAACCTGCCAGAGCTCAAGAAGCATTTTGGACAGTGCTTTCAGGCACACGTTGGGATTCTTGTGGCTGTCCTGTGCAGGGCCACGAGTTGGACTCAGAGATCCTTGCAGGTCCTTTCCAACTCAGGGTACTCTGTGATTCTGTGAACATAAAGGAAAAACACTTCTGCAAAAGCAGACCTATAGTAAAACCAAGTCACATGATTAAAAGTTTTTGGCATTCATTTAGCTACTGAATTCTGGGCTGGATGGATATGAGTTCATATATCAGAGCTATATGCTCTGATATATGAACTCATATTTAGCTGTGACAGTTCCGTGGGTTTGGGGATAGAAGCTATCTGACTAATTGGGAGTTGATGCCAGTGTTTTAACCAAATTTGAAGTCAGTTTGAATTCAGATGTACTGTTAACTGTGGTGGCTGAGGAGCATATGCCATCCTCTGCAAAGTACCAGAGGATGGCTATTTGTAAGTTTTTGCAGAATGTGCAAACGTGTGCCCTTTGAAAGATCATTTTAGTTAAAGCTGTTATTTTCTCTTTTTTTTCCTTCATAACTGTTCCCTCCGTGCTGCTTTTTTCTTCATCCCTTTCCTTTTTCTGTCTCACGCTGTAAATTAACAGTCACTTTTAGTTTTTACTAGTGCCTAGCAATATATTTCTCATGTTCTCTTCAGAACATGCCTACTGTGATAGGAGCTGAGGTAGTCATTTCTGTACCAGATTTCAAAACAGGTAAAGCATGTGCTAACTGCCGAATCTACTTTTTAAGAACGTCATCAGCGTATTTGGCAGTCATTTTGATTTTGTAAGACACCCAAACAGTTTTTCCAATGCTTTTTAAACCATCTTTTGCAAAAATTAACTAACTTTGCCTTATGAACTACTTTTCTTTCTCAAAAATGCTCTGTGCTAAAGTTTTAAATGTTTGTGTTAGTTGCCTTGAGGTTATGCACCTTACCTGTATTTTATATGTTAATTCCCATCATGGAAAGGAATCAGATAGTGTCCTCTTTTATTTGCAGGTGTCATAAAATAAGACTTTTCAGATCCTTGGACTCTGTGGAAGCTGGATTTGCTTGGTATTGTTGTATAGACTTTAAACTGTGTTCTCCTATGTTTTTTTCAGGAATCCTCATATTGTATTGAATATTGATCTCGCACCCACAATTCTAGATATTGCTGGATTGGATATTCCATCTGATATGGATGGTAAATCCATTCTAAAGCTGCTGGATTCCGAGAGACCAGTAAATAGGTAAGAAATGGAAATGTTGCGTGGAAACATGCATGTGTTTGTATAAGAGACCGAACAAATGTTCAGCAGCATGCAGAAAATTTAAAGGAAAATGTAATAAAATCACCATCTATCTGAGTACATCATTCACTGGAAAGTCTGAAGATTATTTGACTTATACAACTCACTTCAGTAATTTATTTTCATTTTGACACATTCATATTCTAGATGTATGGCATATATGGCATCTGTATATACTAAATGTCTGTGTAGAAGTGAGAGGGCTACACACGAAGGTCTTTAGCTATGCGAGTTATAGATTTTAAATGTCTCTGTGGCATCATTTGTAGCAAAGCATTTCATATTGAATAAATAGTAGCATAATTGAAGGCGTTGGTTGTATATCAGGCTATAATGTAAAGACAGGCTAGCAGTAAAAACTGCAGTTATTATTTAAGACTTTCCATCCATACGTTCATCGGAAAAAGACTGAGGAAGAGAATTAGACTGGCTAGAGAATGCTTGCAAGAGAAAATCAGGGAAGGAGAACTATTTGCTTTACAAGTAGTTGGGTGGAGGGAAAGGGGGAAAGGAGCAGCTGCTTTAGAATAGGATACTTTGTGGGTAGATGCAGGTTAAGAGCCCAAATTTGAGTCAGGAAGTTCTGATTTAATTTGTGATCCTTTGTGAACAAGGACAATTCAGTTAATCCCTCGTGTCTTAAACATGCTTATGTTGAAGAAGTTGTATTGTGTAAACCTGTTGTGGATTTTGTCCCTGCGAGAAAAATATGTCCTATGGTTTTCTGTGGAGAGGCGTATGTCCCTGCTTCATAGAGCTGAATGTCCTCTTGTGCAATTATGTGGCATGTTTCTTGTTGGAATTAGGGGTGAGAGAGAAAACTGGGGCATAACTTGGTTACTGGTTTTGTGGGAATTGCTTCTTCCTCTCCTCGTTTCCTCCTAGGTTTCATTTAAAGAAAAAGATGAAGGTGTGGAGAGACTCGTTCCTAGTGGAAAGAGGGTAAGGAAAGTGTTAATCACAAAGCCTAGTCTTTTTAAATAGAAGGATATTGAATACCTAAAGCCAAAGCAGCACTCCACCGCAGTCTAAAGCCATTTAGCTGTGCCAGCAGGGACACGGCTGCAGTATGCCTAGTGGCAGTGATTATGTGATTGGAGGGAATGCATGGCCTTTGCCTACAACCTGCATAAATGTGCTGTTGTGGTGGGGGAAGGGGAGTTTACTTGGATTGAGAGATGGGAAGGCATCCCATTTTTCTTTCAGCTGCTGCCCCCCCACCCTCCTGCTTGTATCATGGGATTATGAACAACCGTTCCTCTCTGCATCTTCATCTGCTGGCCATTCCCTCTGCACCTCTGCCTTAATACATAAATGGGGGCGTGAGGGGTTTGCAAAATGCAGCCCTGTAGAATGAGATGCGGTCTCTCTATATTGACTGTTGTAACTGCCTGTCACTCAGGCATGTAACACACTGTCTCGATTTTATATGTTTTTTTTATGCTCCCTGAGAGCATGACATCAGTAACTTGTGTGTTATTGGACAGGCTAAATGCTAGTTTTTACTGGGCTTTTAAGTTTTGGCTACCAGAGATGCTATGGACTTGGAAAATAACTGCTCCTCTGAGTCTTTTCAGCGAACTGTATTTATATCTTGGAGTTAATAGTAATGTAAAAATAATTTTCTTTTCTTTTCCAGTAAACTGCTGCATAAAAGGGAGAACGAGAAGGTAGATGCCCAAGAAGAAAACTTTCTACCCAAATACCAGCGTGTGAAAGATCTGTGTCAGCGAGCTGAGTATCAAACAGCTTGTGAACAGCTTGGCCAGGTAGGACATTGTTATCCCTAAATGCAAGTAAGCAGTTGTAATTGGGCTAAGCTCAACACCTTCACTGTGTCAATGTCCTTCACCTCATCATCAATGCCGGTGTATAAATCAAATGGCTCATTCCGTGGCCTTTGCTCAAAGCTTTATTACAGCATTTATGAGATTCTGTCAGTCAGGAAATTGCTGATTCAAGTGTTCTGCATTGATTCCTGACGACCGTTAAGAAAACCAGCTAAGCTGTTGTAATGTTTTATTCCCCAAAGAGAATGTGGGATGTGGGATTCAGCAGCGATGAGAAGCTACAATATAACAGACTGGCCTTCTTGAAGTACATATAGCTTGCTTTGCTTTGAATTCTCTTTTAAATTCATTTTGTTGTTGTTACTTGGAATTACATATAGTAATGGGAAACTAACATTCTATTAACTCAATAGATATAGCTCTTCTTAACAAAAACACTGGGAAAACATACGTGCAATTATGACTGGAGGCAGTCTGTGTGTATATGGGCATAAAGCTCATTGATTGTGTGTCATTTCCCTTGTTGCATAACTGTTCTGGGCAGATATGACAATATATTCACTTTAGATGCAAGTTAAATAGAAGAAATTAATGGGAAAAGAAATGAGGGTAGTGTCAGTACATGATCTTGACATGCACAGGAGAAGATTTTGCAAATTTACCAGAGCAGTGCAAAGGCATAGCATAGCGATCTCCAGAGAATTTACCACTCTTGGCAAAATTGACTCTGTGTCATTGCTCTCTCATCCAGGTATGGGTCAGAGAACCCCTTTCCAAGGACTGTAACACATTCTGTGGACAAAGGGGTGAAGGTAAATGGGTCCACATGCTAATGTGTCTGTTATTACACTGGCTATACCTCATATCCCGGCAGCCCAGAGGGCTGTCAAGAGAAGTTAGTCTGTGGAATATAGCTGTTCTTGCAGACAGGATATGACTTACCAAGGCTCTAGTCAGTAATGGGCTACTTAGGCTGCAGTAGTTCAGTTTTTGCTGTCAAAGCCATACTCCATACTTCTGGTTCTACTGATCATGTAGTTCAGTGCACCTGTGAAAATGAGTCCATTGTTCCTAAGGTGTTTGGATCCAGTTTATATGTATAAGAATTTTCCAGATGTTCTCTTCCTCTGGCTTCTATGTCAGATTTAGTATACAGAGCAATTATAATGTCCTGTTCTTTGTAAAAATACCAAACTTAAAGGAATACTATATGCAGTAGCTTATTGTCATCAGAAGTCTTGAGCTGAAATTTTAGCTGAATTGGAGCAATCCATTGTTTTATGAATTTGCAATGGTATTTGAGGAACTGGAGGAAAAGTTATTGTTTCTACTACAGCATCATCCAGTAAGTAGTATGGGGAAATACAGCTTTTCTTTTTCCATCACTATTTTCTCTTCAAGAGATGTTTTTTGTCTTCATCCTCCCAATTATTTTGAACATTACTGTAAGAACAGAGGGAAGAGAGACTTTCCAAGTCCATGTTGTCACTGAGTCTTTGTCTTTGCATAAGGTAACCTAGCTACATTCAGGCTTTCTTACTCTGCTACAAGTCTCAGTTGTGGAAGAAAGGGGGAAGGCCCTGTAATGTCTACACACATTCACAGGGTTGTGTTTTCTTCCATGGATGATAAAATATCTTTGACCTCTTTAAGAAGCGGGTATAAAATGTCAACTCCATAGTCAAAATTACCAATAAATTCCAAAGTATAGAGGTGCTAATAAGAGATGCTTGTGCTGCATCCACATTGTCAGGAGACAGAGAGGAGAAGAATTGTTTTGAGCAGTTCAGTCAGGCCTAATTGGAAGTGATAGGATGAAATTGAGCAAAAAAAGAAATTTACATTGGATATCAATTTATACTGGAAAAATTGCCAAACAATCAAGTCAGTTAAAGTCTGTGAAGGGCTCTCAAGGGCGTCTCAATCCATCTAACCCCTACTCTAGAAAATAAGTCATAGTAGTCTGTCTAGACAATAGGACTAGTGCTTATTTGAGGATGAATTGTGTCTAAATATGGGTGCACCCAAAAATCTCTTCAGAGTGAAGCAAGACTAACTTCTCAAATGACAAATGGGTGTTGTCTGTTTGCTGGTGCTGTTCACAGCTCTGCATAGTAAGTAGAATGAGCCCAAATTAATAACATACCACAGCCTTGGGGAGTTGATGTTATGCAGATGCAATGGTTATTTAGCAGATGTCTTACGATGCTGCAGGACACTCTATTTAACAGTACCTGGAGTATTCAGTACAAAAAGTGAATTTTCATATCCTGTTGCAAAGATAGGGACACATCTGGGTCAGAATTAGTTGAAAGCTTGCTGAAGTCATTGGGACTCTTTCTTTTGACTTAAACAAGTTTTGGGGACCTGCTATTCCATGCACAGAGAAATCTGAGCAGTCCCAGGGAATCTGAAGTGTAAGCAGGAGACGAGAAGCACAAATGGAGGACAAAGACTCAGAAGGGGAGTGAAGGACAAGAGACAAGGACAGAGCTTAAAGAGAGGTGAAAAAAGGAGAGGTAAATAAAGCTTTGAATGTGAGATGGAGAATTTGAAATTCTGCTTTGTGAGCGTGCAAGTTTGTGAATACAGGTCTATTGCCACAAAATGATCTTTGCAAATCTCTGTCACCCTCCTTAACCTATAATCGTTTTGATAAGAGAGTACCAAGATCATGGAGATGAGGGTATTCATGGTGTCTAAAACCTTGTTTCACAGTCCATTATGTGGAATTTTTTTGGCACCACTAATATATGTAAATTCTTCTGAGAGCAATGGGCATCTGTGTGTTGCCGTGTTTTCTTTTTCAGTTATTAGGGTTTGGTCTGTGTTAGTTATTTGCATTCAACAAAGGGTGACTGTAGAATCAGATGAAAGAGCAGCTCAGCATTTATATTCAAGGATTTAAAAGAGATGAGCTCTTCCCACATGAAATAAAAAAACATTTATCCTAGTACCTAATGGCTTCCACACAATTTTTTTCTTTTCAGTATAGTTTGGCCTTTCATTCAAAGCTGTCTGGTGAGGGGAAGCTGACCCACTTTTATCTGGTTGCCTGCATTAATGTGCTTTTGTGGAAGCCAATTATGATACCAGCATTGCTCTGCAGAGTATTCCTAGCAACCCCACAGTATCATAACAACAGCTGCACAAAATCTCCCTCTAAGTAAGTTGCCAGTTTTGTGCACATCTGATAAACGTGCAATACCTGCAACAGTGCTGATTGCTATAGGGAATCTATGTTGTACATGTAAAAAACTCCCAAAATTAAAAGATAGTGATTTTTTCCTTTAGCAGGACCTAATTTTTTCTTTAGCAGCATAGTACAATAATACTGCTAACCCATGAAGAGAAATAGTTGCCTGATTTCATATTATTTCATTTTCAAATAAATTTTGTTTTCAGAGCTTTATTTACATGCAGATCTGATACAGTAGAAATTGCCTTTAAATAGAATTAAAAGTATCATTTTATAGTTTCACAGTTTTCACAGGAGAGCATTCAAAATGCAAGCGTTAGCACTTTGTTTCTTTCAGGTGTTCTGCAAATGAAAGGTTTGACATAGTCTTCCCTCCAATTGCTTTGTACTATACCAGGATCATGAAGGGATTTTCTCTTTTGTAACTGGCCTGAAGATACCATAAGTACAAGCATGCTGCTTTACTCTCTTTGCGCCCCCAGTTTTCTCACATAACGTGGCATACCAGTGATGAAAACTATTCTGATCAGTGTTTGCCTTCCTTAGCAGTTCGTAAATGGCACCTATACATCATATTCCTGATTCTACCACAATCGTTATTCAGCCGTTGTTTAGTGCCAAGGGAGGAGCAATAGAGAAAAAATTGCTTATATTTTCTCTTTTTTCTGAGGCCAATGTAGCTTGAGGTTGTATCAACCAGACCTAGGAAAAAGTGTCATGTTTTGGAAGGAATTTTTTTAAAAATTGGGGAGAAAGTTTTGGATTGGTCTGTCTTTTGTGGTTTATGGGTACTTTTGTAGCTAGCAGAGATATACTGAGGTTATGAAAGAATTTAAGTTCTGTTGATAAGTGTTGTATATCAAGCCGGCTAGAGTCCACATAACTTCAACAGCCCTTTTGCCAGATCTTTGGAGTTCCTGAATTTCAGAACAAGTTGCACATGATCAGCTTTCAGGATTGAATTCTTAATCTGTGATTGCAGCAAGAAATGACTTGCTGATAACTTCATACATTAAAAATTTTATCAGCCCTGGAACTGATAAAATTAGGAGGCAACAAACCATGAAAATTAAAATCATGATGATTTATTAAGAATATTATCTGAGTATTGTATTCCTTCTGAAGAACTGTAATTAACCAAACTTTTCCTTCTTGAGCTAAAAATAGCCTATAATGATTTTCAGAGGCTGTTTTACTTATGGGATTTTTTTTTGCTTGTTGCTTCACAAACTCAGGAAATGTGCATTTCTGGATAAGAGATTTTTTAACTGCCTGTCATTACAGTATTGGCTGTTGTAAGTAGCTTGCTAAAATTGACACCAACATTTAATAAAAACCCCAGCTTTTAAAAATATCCTGATTTGGGTAGTGGTGTACTTTAGCTAAAAGACTACTGGAGGTCAGGAAACTGGCTTCAGTCTCAGTGCTGTTACAGGCTTAGTGTGGAACCTCAGACAAATCAATTCCTCTTTCGGTGCTGCTGGTTTTTTTCCTTCACAGCTAATGTAATTTCTGCTAAGACTGCACTCAGTTCTTAGCTTGTGCAATGCCTAACACAGCAGCTGAGACCATTTGATACCACGATCCAATTATTATATTAATAATAAATGAATGATAGAATTGTAATCTTAAAATTAGCTGAATACCTGATTCTTCATTTGTGTGCTAGTTGCGATGGTCCCACCTGTCTCATGTCAGCTAAAGTTTGTGGCCTTAAAAAGCCCTCAAAATACTCTTTCAATAAATTCTTCATCTATCTTATAATTTCAAGGTTTGAGTGGTATGTAGTGTGTGACAACTGAAATAGAGCTGAGAGTTCAGAGGTCTGAATCTCCAAAAATCATGAGTCAGTGTAATGAAATTATGTTGCACTGGAATGGAAACCAGGCTGTGGTCTTCATTTATACACTGATAACATGAAGTAGAGGAAACCAGACTTCATCTTTTGCCAGTAGATGAATGGGAAGAAGGTACCAGGAGAAGGGGTGAATTTTGTTGATTCCCAACAAAAATGTTAAAATTTTAAGGAAGTAATACCTGTTGGGAAGAACTAAGGAACTGGGCATAATCAGTCAAAAAAATAGCTGAGAAGAGAGAGGCCTGACTGCCTGAATCAGAGAGATGTTGTGAAGAAGACATGAACTGATTATTTTAAGTCATCTAGAACAGAGAAGTAGTGTATGAGACAAACAATGGCAAATTCAAGTTGTCTGTTCCTTGAACCTAGTACCATCTGAGCAGTGGGACAAGCTGCCAGCAAAAACAGCAGAACAACCTCTTGCAGAGTAGGGTGTTGTGTGTGTCTCTGGATTTTGTTGGTTTGTCCTCATTAGCCCAATGGAAAATAACACAAGGAGCAAACCACAGCAGAGAAGAGCTAACTAAACTGTAACCGTACTGTTTCATAAAAGGAAAAAAATGTATCCTGATTACTCATGAATCAATTAGACTGGAAGTTAGAATATTTCTAGCCATTAAAGCAGTTGGTCTGTAGCTCACCATCTAATGTGGCAGCAACATTGGGTTCAGAAAGCATCTGTATAAATTAAAGACAACAGATATTACTGATGTGTTTTTCTCAGGTTGTTGGCAAACACAGAAGACTTTATTATCCTGTAGAAACTTGGATTCCTAGAGCTGTTAGGGAGCCTTGCTGACAGCTCAGAGATCAAACTGTTTCACTGTTTACTTTTCTGTAAAATAGGATGGAATCTCTTTGGCTTAACAAAAAAAAAAAAAAAAAACCAAACAAACCAGCTGCTGAGACAGAGAATGATGAATTAGGGCTCAACTCTGAAAGATAGGTGTTCCATTGAAACATTTCTTAGCAAGGTTTATATGATTGGCTGTTTTCCCCCAGAGAAAGCAGTGTCAATTGAGAGATGCTCACTGAGGGAAATGACTGAATTGTAGGAAAAAATCCTACAGGGAAAGTCATGGCTATTTATTTCTGACTGGGGCCTCAGATAATGACTTTGAATTAACATCTGTGATTGCTGTAATGGTAAGAAGACATTGATGCACAGTAATGCAAAACCTACTTCATGATGATAAGGGCTGAAGGAAATAACAGGTTTTTAACACACCAAAAAATGCAATATGTCTTTTTCTGGTAATGGGTCATTTGCATGTTCAAGGTAGATAGTGTTACTGGAAGGGAACAAGGCATCTGTTCAGTCTACAACTGCTGCTGTTAAGATTCATGTTTCATAGATATTGAAGTCCTAATTTAGTCTTGGATACATATAGCAGATAGTTTGGGCTTGAGAGAACATATTACAAACCGCGGTTTGTATTTTTTTCTTCCTTTGCAGTGTTCATTTGAACAAGATTTCGGTTCACTGCCACTAACTTGTCTATTAAACTAATAAATCCCAGACTTTTGTGCTTTGCAAGCAAATAGCTGGGTAGCGTGAGTTGTGCAATGGGAAGTGGGATAGGGGATGAAGCAGAAGCATCAGAACAAGCTTAGCACAGCTGGTGACAGAAAACATGAGCACAGCAACTAACTTGGCCTGAGGATGGTGGGAAATCTCCAGCTGGAACAGCTTTAATGTTAAAAGGAGGTGTCTGGAAAGTTTTGCACAATGTGAGCTTGATGGACTTCAGGGTACATTGCAAAAGCCGTTTATGTGATGGCTTGAGTAGCTGTTCTGCCAGGCTTTGCAGGAGGAAAGTAAGGTTCTTCCTTTGGAATTTTGATATGAGCTGGGATGAAGATTGTGGAGCAGTCTGGGTTTTCCACTGAGTTTTGATTGGTGTCAAACTCCCCCCTCTTTCAGGACTTGCTGCTTTTGAGGTGTTACAAACTATAGGTCTTGATTTAGGAACATATCATTTGCCCTAATGAAGAAAATAGCTGAAAAGTTTGGTGAACTAAGGGCTTTTAGTTTTCTTGATAGTTGAGTTAATCCACTATTTATAAATAATTATGTTTTGCTGCTGGATGGTTATCATGTCTACCTACGAGCCAAAGTATCTCTGAGGCTGAACTCTGAAGTTCTTCATATAGAGATTTAATTATTTAAGTGATTATCTCTTAAAACATATTTTAGTTGCTTCCAGGGTTTTCCACAGGTATACGCACGATCGCAGAATTGCATAATGGGAAAGATTGGAAAGGTCCACATGGGTCATCTCTTCCAACCTCCCTGCTCAGGCAGGGTCATCCTAGAGCACATGGCACAGGACTGTGTCCAGATGTTTCTGGAATATCTCCAGGGATATTCTCTACACCCTCTCTGGCCAGTATGTTCCAGTGTTCAGTCATCTGCACTGTAAAGAAGTTCTTCCTCAAATTCCAGTGGAACTTCCTGTGCATCAGTTTCTGCCCATTGCCTCTTGTCCTACTGGCAGCACTGAGCAGAGCCTGGTCCATCCTCTGACACCTCCCTGCGTACACAGACAGACGTGGATGAGGTCCCCTCTTCTCCAGCCTGAACAGGCCCAGCTCCCTCAGCCTTTCCTCGTCAGGGAGGTGCTCCAGTCCCTTCATCTCCACAGCCTCTGCTGGACCTGCTCCAGAAGCTGCATGTTTCGCTTGCTCTGAGGAGCCCAGAACTGGACACAGCACTCCAGATGTGCCTCACTAGGGCTGAGTAGAGGGGCAGGATCAGCTCCCTGACCTGCTGACAATGCGCTCCAGGACACCACTGGCACTCTTGGCCCCCAAGACACACTGCTGACTCATGGACAACTTGCTGTCTGCCAGGACCCCCCCCAGTCCTTCTCCACAGAGCAGATGGTATGCTGTGCACTAGAAAGCAATTTAAAATGCCAGAATTAACAGTGTTTAAAGCTTCTTAATTGTTAAGCAGAGGTTTTCACATTTTTCTTGCAATTCCTGCCCTTTTCCCCTAAGTTTGAAATCATCCTGTGGAAATGACTGCAGCTGATAGAGCCATGCTATCAACCTAGAGAATTTGCATTTGGACCTACAAGCAGACTAAGAGTAAGCTGGTGAATCCCAGACATATTCACACACATGCCCATATCAGTTTTGGAGAAAACGGTAAAAGCTTGAGACTTTCCTTCCCCCTGCTCCCTGCCCCCACCATGTGTTCAGTTTGCTTCTAATGTAATTTATGTAGCTCTGCACTGCAATCATTCAGCAGTGGAGCCTGTGAATTCATACAATGTGCCCTTCAGCAAAGTCTTTGAGATGTTTTCACTGTAGCATACAGCTGCACCAAAAATTAAAGGATTTTTTTCCAGTTCACCTGGAGGGGGACAATGAGCATCACTCTCTTGACAAGAGATGAAAGAAATAGAGAAAAAGTATTTTTTGGCCACACATCAGAGTACTTGCAGTAATTCTCATCATGGCATTGAACTTGCCCTCTGTTGAAACTTCATTTGTCATGTATTAAAATGTACCTAGAGCATAGAGCTCTACTGAGCAGAAAATGCAGTTTGTTTATATAGTTTCAAAAATAATGTTCAGATGAAATGGGAAACAGCAACAAACATTTTTACATCTCTTTTAGTTGTGAAAGAAAGCATTGCTTATTCTAGTAAAATAACTTTTAGTTCAAACCTCAGTCTGTATATCAGTGTTAGGCATTTATAAAAGTAAGAGAGCAATTTATTCTTCAGATGTTAATTCTTTACTGCATCTAGGTAAATGTGTACTGCTTTACAGATGAAGACAGTCATGCAAAGGTCTTATTGTCATATCTCTCCTTGATTTCCTGTGATTTGTTGTGCTGAAAGTTAAGCTGGGTTTATCTGCATCAGAGCAAGGCTCGGGCTGTACGGGAGGTTGAACACAGATACCTTTCCGGAGACTTGGCATCCAGGCGTCCGAGGAAATCAGTGGGCACACCATAAAACTGATCATTTTAAATGAGAGGTTCTGCCACAGAGATAATAGGTAAATGTACTGTAACTGGCCACTTTACTTTTGACTCCTTTTAAAGTCTGATAATAAAAACACAGTGATCTTGTTTTCTTGCTTTGCTGTCCTGCAAACAATGGAGTGAATTTCAATGGAAAATGTAGGCTTTTTTGTCCCAGCCTTTGCACACCTTGCTGTGGAAACTGAAGTGGCTGAGTCTCCCTCATAGAACTGCAGGCTCCTGTAAAATATCATCTTCCTTGGAAGATGCTGCTGTTTTTACTTCTGTCCTTTTATTTGGAAAATTCTCAATATTCCAGTGAGTCCTGGAGGGACAAGCTTATAAGATTTTTTAATAGGGAAGAAGAGGAACTCTTCTCAAGACTCATCAAGAAGCTGAGTGTTTCTGAGAAACTTTATTTAAAGCAGTAGCAACTGCTACTGTAAGGGGTTTTTTATGTGTCTTAAAGCCTCTGTAGCTAGCAAAGTGTTGATAAATTAAGGAGTAGGTGAAATAATTTTGTGAGGTACCTGGGAAGTGGGTGGAACTTCTGTGCCAGGTTGAAGGCAGCTAAACTCCCTTGCCCTTGGTACAGCTCTGATAGCAGTACAAAGGGAACTGTGAGCAAGTTACTTCAGGTTTTGAGTAACAGAGTGAATTGGTGATCAGGGACAGTATTTTCTCTAGTTTGAGAGCAAGAGGGAGGGGTTTCTCACTTCAGAGATGTCCAATGCAGCTCACCATTACAAGTCGAGCCCAAGGGTGTTGAATGGAAAAAGCTATTATGAGAACCACTCAAGATGGAGATAAACTCATGCAGCTGAGGAACTCCACAGCTGATCTGACCCTTTTAAAGGTTATTGAAGAGAAACGGGTGCTTTTGCAGAGCAATCCTGGAAAACACTTCATCCCCAGAGGTGTTCAAGGACAGATTGGATGGAGCTCTCAACAACCTGATCTAGTGAAAGGTGTCCCTGCGTATGGCAGGCGGGTTGGAACGAGATGTCTTTAAGGTCCTTTCCAACCCAAACCAGTATATGATTCTATCTGGAGAGCTTCCATAAAGCTGGAAGGTTTTGGTCCCACTGCTCTGAGGGTTATAAATATAATAAGACTATCAGGATTAGTATACGGCTTGAATGTCCTTGGTTTATGCCACAGTTATGTTTCTGAAAGTTGTCACTTGCCACCTCCATGTTTTTAGCTGTAGTATTGATTTTTTAAAGAAATTTCAGTTGTTGTGCCTCCAAGAAGCAAAATCAGAAACAAATGCAAAGGTGTTTCAAAGAGTTGCTGTTTTGTCTGAAAATGGAAGATTACAAAAATCTGGTTTGATAATAGGTGATGGATGAGCCCCGTTTACTACAAGGAATATCTGATAAATTGCTGGAGCTGGCCATTAGACAGAGCGCAGTCAGGACAGATTTTTAATGACCAAATTTTTCTTCCAGAAATGGCAGTGTGTGGAAGATGCCAGTGGAAAGCTGAAGCTGCACAAGTGCAAGGGAATGGCAAACTTGGCGGCTGCAGGCAATGGCAAAGGCGCCTCCAATATTTTACCCAAGTATTACAACAGGAATAGTGAAGATTGCAATTGTGAAGAGAATGAATACAAGCTGAGCCACGTTGGACAGAGAAAGAAACTCTTCTCCAGGAGAAGTAAGCAAACCCACTGCATCTTCTGTCTCTGCCTTAGAAAGCTGTGGTTTGCTAACTTATATAATCATCTTGACTTTTGTAGGCATTGAATTGTGTTAGCATATTTGCTGTGTATTTAACTATGAAACGGCGTATCTCATATTGGACAATCAGATTTGAAAATATCTGTCTGTAGGAAGAATGTTTTGTTCTGGGAAATGCAGTGGCCACGCTGAAGAGGCAAATTGCACACGGTTACATAGGCCCTGGAACATGAACAGTGTTCTACAGCAAATATTTCAGTTTTCAGTAGCTACTGTAATGCTTGGAGCTGTTACTTCAGTAACTTATTTTTAATAAGGATATGTGTACTTTGTTACAGAAGCTGCTTGCTTCTAACATCCTTTTCTTCTGCTCAGTCAGCAGAGACAAGGCTGAGTTTTATTAAGAGATAACAACCAAAGGGGATGACTGTTTCTAGTTTCCTTGGCACAGATTAGTGCTTTTTCAGAAAACCCATTTTACTGACTCTGTTAAACCTAAGTCAGACTAACATCTGTATTTGAAGTATATAGTCTAATTATAGATTAGAGGTAAATGGCAACACAGAATTATTAGTTACTTATAATATTTCTTTAATCTCACTCCACAAATACAGAGCCTTAATTATTTAGCAGATTAGTCTTTCTATATAATGACCTGGCACAAGCTTGAAACACAGAGTTTAAATTTATTTTCTCCCATTATATTTGTCGTGCAAGCTGATTAATAGTTACTAAGCTAAATTTTAGTTGAAAAAAAATTACTGGTTCCATCAACTATACCTGCTGTTCAAATATGTGGCACAGCAGATAATTTTTAAAGAACGCTGGAATTTGTACTTATTTAACTACTTTTTTTTTTAAGTCACAGAGAAGGAAGTTAAGTCATGGGGAGTCAACAGCAGTAGGTGGAAGGCACTTAATGAGGACAGGAAAACAATTTAAGTGAGGGCAACATAATGCTATCTGATAAACTTAACGCTTACCTAAGTACTTCTCATTGTTGCTTTTTAAACAGTAACTAATTTTCACAACATCCAAAGGAGCTGGTTCTGTGTATAATTACCTTTAGTTTATGTATGTAGGAAGTTGACATAAAACAAGTGAAAGTTGCTTCCTCTCACAGAGGGATCAGAATGGTGTTTTTTCCTTGTGTTCTGCTCAGAAGAGTCAGAGTTTACACTACACGCTTCAGCTCATTAGGCTCAGTGAACCTTAAGGCATAAACTTCAGCAACATGAAATAGGATCTTGACAATCACGTTGCCATTGCTTGTGTCTTAAGTAAAGTATTTGTCTCCACAGACGCTTAGTTTTTCCCCTCTGCCCACATCTGGGATGTGCTATACAGGGAAGAGGTTAGATTGGACCTATTTACA
Source organism: Gymnorhina tibicen (assembly GCA_013399875.1). Classification (NCBI taxonomy): domain Eukaryota; kingdom Metazoa; phylum Chordata; class Aves; order Passeriformes; family Artamidae; genus Gymnorhina; species Gymnorhina tibicen. Next base: position 84,700 of record VXAZ01018986.1, on the reverse strand, counting down.
GAGACCTTTTCATTTGGTGTTGGCTGTTCTTCTACAAGCACTTACCTAATAAATCACACACCAAATGCAAATGAGCACAAAGCAGTACAAGTCAAGGTAACATACCAAGGTTTTTCTCTACAGATTATGTGGAAAGCTGTCTCACTGGACTGTGGATAGTTAAGAGGGCGACCTGGATACTCATGATGTGTATTTGGGTTTTTATGACCTGTTCCACTTTATTTGGGATAAAGTGTGGTCTGCGCTGGATTGCATAATTCTTAGGGCACCTTTGGGGTCTGCTACACAGAATTTGATGAGTGCATGAGATTACATTGCAGCCCTACTTGAATGCCAGTAAATATTCATTAGTTTGAATCATTGCTAAATAGAAGTTTCTAACTGGTCTAAGGGTCACGTCCACATTAATGCAGTAGTTCCAAGCAGTAGTGGAGTTTTGAAGGAAATGCCCTGATCTCCCCTTTCTGTTGTGCACCGCAGAGATAGATTTGCAAAAGGTCATTTTGTTGGATTCCAATCTACAGTCATTTGCAGAAAACCAGGATGGATGCCCTGCGTCTAGGGTGCATCAAGCATGTTGTAAACCCTAGTAGCGTATAAGGATTGGCCTTTCAGAAAGATTGAAACCAGTTACATGTAGTGAGAACATATGGTCTAAAAGACCAAATTTCTGGTAGAGGGGCTGGAGCACCAGACGTTTTGATAAAATAATTACTTTCTAGTGTGGCATGGTCTAGAACTCATTTTCAGGTGCGCCAGTGCATTTAGCAGGCGTTTTCTAAATTGAGTAAGGTCAGTTTCAAAACAGGGTCATGTCGTATGTGTGCCATTTGGACAATGTAAGAATACATAACTTGGCTGCAAAAGCTCTTAAGTGCCAGAAACCCATAAATATTAATATTTGGCATGCCTGGGTTTAGTTGTCTGGAATGTTTGCATTTTTGTCCTCTTTATTTCTTTAGTACGCTCTTATTTTTATAAGAAAGATCAAACAGAGCTTTTTTAGAAATTTAAAGTAAATAGTGAACTCTTAAAATCTTTGGCTGTGTTGTGGCCTATTATATTTTTCTTGTTGTGGATTTGATCTCTTCTTCCCATGATGAACGAGCGTATGTGATTAAAGGAACTCTTAAGCTGCATGTAGAGAAATGATGACAGGCCACACTGAACAGTAAAGAAACAGAAGTGTGTACAAAGGGGGCTAGTGCATTTTTATTCAAATTTTCCTGACATTCAGTTTTCTTTTGGGGTAGTCTCAATGCTGGATCAAAATGACATTTTTAATAACATTTTTTGTTACTTAAAAAAAAAATCTGTTACTTTACAGATAATATATTAGAATTATTAATGATTATTAATGGCAGTTGTGAGAAATGGGATACAAGATAGTACCTCTAGACTTTATCCATATTTGTAGACACTAGAGATTTTTTTTTTTTTTTAAATGTCTTTAGAGTGCCCAGTTTTACTTTGTGTTATCAAAAACAAAATGCTCTTCTGTCTACGAAGTGCAAAATATATAGACATTAGGGGAAAACTTTGTTCCTTTCAGGTTCCAGTGAAAACAAACATGCTGGTCAAGTGGTGCAAGACCAGCTGAATGAGTGGGGCTCTGAAAGCAGTTGGCTTTCTTGGCTTAAATTCCTCTGGACTCCATTTTGCAATTCAATTTTGAGGTTGTACCTTCTTAGCAGTAAGACAGCTGGTTTCTGTAGTAGCTGAGGAAGAGAGGCATCGGGATTCAGAGAGCTTACCAAAGCCAAACTTTAGTAACCTGAAGAAGGGAGCATAGATGTCTTTGGGCAAACATTTAACAGCCCTGGATCAACTGTTTGTAGGCTGTGTACAGAGGTAAATTAATTGGAGAGTAAAACCTGGGGGAGCATTGACTAATAAGTAATTAAACATTATTTATGCCTGCAGTGCACTTTGCAGATGGGAGCGCACAGCGCAAATGATTATTGATCTTATTAAAGATTTTAACCACTTCAGAGTTTGATACTACTCACAGCACTGAGTCAGCACTGTGGGTAGCACGTTAGGATAAAGCAATACAAGCAGTCCTTTATGAGCTGCCTCACTCCACAGCAATTAGTTAGCTCTAAGGCTGCATTAGTTTGGCTGCAAAGGGAGGAGTAACCTGGCTTCTAGTTGCTCAGGGACATGTGTAGTTGATGGTTCCCTGGGGCTATCTACTGAGGTCCAGCAGGCTCATTTGGCGTATTACATTTGGAAGGAAGATTAATTGTTAGTTGGCTGAGCTGAACAAGATAAAATGAAGGAATGATTAAAGAAATGGGAGTTTATACTTTGAATCTAATTGGTAGGGTGTAGCTTTTTGGAACTTCCTCCTACTTTGGAAAACATGGGAGTTTCCTTCTCATTTATTCAAACATTTCCTGAATGGGTGCCTGAAATAGGGGGGCTGATCTTTTGTGGTTTTTTTTATCCCTTCAGCAGTGAGTCACCTGGCTTAATATCAGCAATAAACTTTCAGCCACAGGTGGAAAATATGCAAAGCCAGACAATCCAGCTGGTATTCTACTTTCTGTGTGTGGCACTGAGAAAAATATCGTGCTTGGCCCAGTTTCAGGTGGGAGGAGATGTTTATTCCGCTTCCCACAGTCTGCAAAATGGCTTTTGAGACTGTGCAATCAATCTGAAATGAATGTAAGGCTTATTGAAAAAAGTCACTCATTAATGCCAGAGCATGACAGTTAAGAAAGGTACTTTTTTGTCAATTTTGGTTGTTCTGCCTCCAGTTCCATATTTTCTTTTCCCTCTGCTTATTTTGCTGGGGAGATTATCCCGTTGAGGAAGATGGCATTTCTTTGGAGCTTGGGATTGCAGGAAGGATCGGTCTTCTCATTTGGCACATTGGTTGAATTTTCCCTTTATCAGATTGCAGAAGGAAGTCCCATCTCATGAGGTGTGCTGTGTGTTTCAGTCTCTTTAAATGAGAGGTGACCAAAGGACCCAAGGGACTTAGTTGTTTCTAGTAATGTCTGTGGTAACTCCAAGCCTCGTATACTGAGCAAAGCCTCAGGCTCCCTGTTGTGGTTTGACACTGGCCCAATGCCAGGCACCCTTGAGAGCCACTCGCTCACCCTCCCCTACCACAGCTGGGCAGAGGAGGGAAAAAAAAAATTAATGAACGCTTCATGAGTGAGATAAGGGCTGGGAGAAACACTTCAAGGGCAAAACAGGCTCAATTTAGTTGCGAAGTGAATTTATTGCTAACAGAATCAGAGGAGGATAATGACAAGTAAAATAAGCCCTTGGAACCCCTTCCCCCCCAGGCCCTCCCTCCTTCCCACTGACAGCACAGGGAGACAGGGCGTGGGGATTTTGTCAGTTCATCACCGAGATTTCCTTCCACTGCTCTGGGAGAGGAGTCTTCCCCTGTGAGGCTGTGCGGTCCCTCCCACGGGAGACAGTTCTCTGTGAACTTCCCCAGCGTGGGTCCACTCTCACGAGCAGCAGCCAAACCGCACCTGCTGCAGCGTGAGCCCCTCCCACGGGCAGACAGTCCTCCCAAAACTGCTGCGCCATGGCTCTCTCTTCCCACAGGGTGCAGTTCTCCAAGGACAGGCTGTTCCAGCCTGGAAGCAAGGGCCCTCTCTCTCCACTGGGTCTTCCACTCCTGCCTGCTCCAGGCATCCGCCCGCTCCGGCGTGGGCACCTCCCCTACGGGCTGCGGGTGGATCTCTGCATCCCACGTGGACCCATGGGCTGCAGGGGGACAACCTGCTTCACCATGGTCTTCACCACGGCCTGCAGAGGAACCTTGGCTCCGGCGCCTGTAGCACCTCCTCCCCCTCCTTCTTCACTGACTTTGGTGTCACCATGTTGTTTTCCCTCACATGTTCTCACCTCCTCCTCTCCTCTGATTGGAATCCAAAAATCTTGTGACTTTGTTTTGATTTTGTTCTTAAATACATCATTGCAGAGGCGTTAGCGACCTCTCTCATTGGCCCAGTTTTGGCCAGCAGCATGTCCATCTTCAGAGCCATCAGCCATTGGCTCTGCTGGACATGGTGGGAAGCTTCCAGGAGCTTCCTCACAGGAGCCATCTTTGTGGCCCCCCAGCTACCCAAAACCAGGCCATGCCAAACCAATATTCTCCCCTAGGGCAGGGAGCACAAGAGAGTCTATGGTACCTAGGCTGTACCTTCTTCTCAAGGAATGAGATGATTGTGCCTAATGAGTGACTCTCAGCAGCTGCTGGTGGTGAGCAGGAAAGACGGTCAGAGATGGATCCCATCATACAGCAGGGAAGTTTAGATACAGATTTAGATTTCATGACTACATTCTCTTTGTGCCATTCCAGAGTAAACAGAAGAGAGGAGTTCTGGGGATTTGGGCTGGAACGGAGAACTTTGGAAAATAATAATAGGGAAAAGAACCGTGAGAATCTCGCACTGCACAGTGGCAATTCATAACAAATGTTTCATTTTGCTTTTGAGCTGCAAATGCAGAAGCAAAGTTTGAGGGAGTACAGAGCACTGGAGGGTGGTGCTTCATGGAGAAATTGACTGTCTGGGCTGCACATCAGGAAAAGAATTGCAAAGAAAAGAATTGCATGTGGATAAAAGTAAAGATCTGGATATTAATCCCTTCCAAAAAAATCAAGGAGCTAGCCTTGAAGAATGAACATAGGACTGGGAAAAGGCTCAGGCTGAGCACTGGGAATACTGGGACAGCTTCCAGAAAGTGTTGCAGGAATCCCAGCCGTGAAGGATTGTACGGTGGACAGCAGAAAAGCACAGAAAACTGGTCCCTGAGGGTGACCCGTGGCCTGGCTGTCATGACTTGTCGCAGTTAGTGCTTAAGGTGTGACTGCCATCTGGTGATCGTGGGGGAAGAGCAAGCATCCATTTGAATGAGCTATTTGTTCTCACTGGTGCTGGACTAGGGCATTTTCTTTCCCTTTTGCCGTTCTTTTGTATTTGCACTGTACCTGTCCTCTCATGTCCTGAAGTATCCATCCATCCACCCATCCATACAAAAGTTGGTGAAGCAGCAGCTCACAGGACAACTGCAACGCACGCTGTCATCCAGTTAATTCCAAACCGCACAGTATGGGCTGGGGTTTTTCCTTCCAAGAACCACAGAAGACCAAATTGTAACATGCTGTTTCTGCCCCTCCTTCACTTTTTCCACGCAGAATTCAAACCAAGCTATGTCCGGAATCGCTCTGTCCGTTCTGTATCTGTTGAACTGGATGGAGCTGCCTATAACCTGGGTTTAGAGGACGGTTACCAGCCCATCTTACCAAGGAACATCACCAAGCGGCACAAAGTGCAGAGGGCTGTTTTCCGTGAGGAGGAAGATAGAGACGTGGGGGACTACAGTGGCACTGGTAGCATTACAGAGTACACAGCCCCTAACCTGATCAAAGTGACCCACAGGTAAGTGCATGTGGTAGATTTTGAAAAGCTTTTGCTCCTTAAGTGACTGCTTTACATAAATGGGTGGGTTGAAGTGTGCTAAGCGTGTTGTGTCCCTTTCGGATACCCAGTCTAGCTTCACTAAAATTCTTATTCCCATGTGTACAATAGTCTTCAGTTTTGTTTCAGTTTCATCAGTGCGGAGGGGCACGAAGCTCCTGAAGAGCTGCAGCAGAGCTTTTGTGTCTTCTGCATTGGGTGCAGACAGTAGCCACTCACCAATGCATGTGTTCCCAGTAAGGACAAGCAAAACTGTTTGCAACAGTGGTGTTAAACCTGTGGGAAATCAGGAGAGGCCTTACCCCTGGAAATCAGTGTGCAGTGAGTAACCTGGCCTGTCTGGAGACCGAAGGCCTCAACTGGGGCATGAACTGGTTTTGCGTCACTGGTTGCTTTGTATAGTTTTCTGTAACCAGTGCTAGGAGAGGAAAACCTATACTATGAATAAAGCTGGATGGACCAGGAGCATTGGGAAATGGAACATATTGAGAGAGAGGGAAGGCAGTTGTCTGATCACTCGAACTAGTAATAAGCTAAAAATAATTTCCTCAGTGTTGAATTTAGGGACTGATGATGTCTCTTCAGCTGTACTTTTATACATTTAGTCACCATTTCCACTTGTGAATTATCAGAAAATCCACCAATCATCACTGATTATGTGAATTAAATTGTTTAACGACTAGCTCATGTAAACATGCAGGAGCCAGGTAGCTGCTGTTAATACCTGTGTTTTCCGTTTGACTTCTGTTCACAGAAGTGAATTAGAAACTCACCAATATGAGGAAACGTAAGCACCAGAGAACTGTGCCCTCTTACCCCAGCTCTCATGATTGTTCAGGACCCATAAATCACTGTTTGTTTTTTTCTTCTGGAACAAACCGAATTGCCTTTTGCTGCCTTATTGGGTGAATCCCAAATTCGTACAAGGAACTGTCAGGAAGGTTGTGCATTATTCATGAGCCGTCCCTAGCAGAAAAGAAGGCTGTGGGACAACATACATGAGGTGGTTTAAAGAAAATAAAGGAGTATTGCAAATATTCAGCTTTAATTTAAACAAGTATTCAGAAATGACTGCATGGTATTCAACCCCTACATCTGTCAAGTGGTGATTTTTGCTTTCTTCTTTATTAAATAATTTTAAAAACTGGATTTCACTAGAAGTTAGTGAAACATAAGGATTTTGTATTGTCAGAGGGTGTTTTGCTTTCAAAGTCAGGGAGATACCCTTGAAAAATTTTATCACTTTTGTAGAGAATAGCAAAATTTCTTTGCTTCTGGTTTGTTGTTTTGAGTTTCTTCTCTTTTCTTTATGGCATACAAGATGTATGCTGTATAAGATGGTATACATCTTATAAGGAAGTACTTTATCCTGCTCCTACCCCTGCATCACTTAATTATGCATTGGGAAATTGCCTCTGAGTAATGCTTTCAATGCTTGCTAGTTAGTAATGATTATTTATGTAGGAAGTCTAACGAATAAGCAAGAATTCTGTGCAGCACCATTTACATATAGAAATGAAGCAGTCAACAAGTTCTGATTGATAGAAATATTCTTGCTGAATTTTTCTACTTAAAAATTTCCATGACAACTCAAACCAGACTTCTTTCCTGGCTCGGAGCACGCTTGTATTTTCTTGAATGAACATTGTTTTTTCAATTCTGCATGTCATTTCCAACCCATGGTCTCATTTGTCCTGGAGCTGTGTTATTAAGAGCAGCTGTTTGCATTGCTCTGTGTGTGTGTGTGTGTGTAGCCACTGTAATAAACACTGTTTGCTTGTCCATGCCAAGGTGCTATATCCTGGAGAATGATACCGTTCAGTGTGACACGGATCTGTACAGATCACTGCAAGCTTGGAAGGACCATAAACTTCATATTGACCATGAGGTCAGTGATGTTTTCAGTGTGTGTTTTTAGCATTGTTTTCTGTGGGCTGATAGGATCAAGCTGACTGTCTGTGTGTTTGTCTGCCTCTTTGTCCCTCCCTGGAACCTTTTGAACTTGCTGGCTGATTTCCGAATAGACATTTCAGAAATAATTAAATTATTACAAGTTTGTGAAGACAAGATGCCGAGTGGAGGAGAAAACTGCAACTGAAGGCACAGCTGAGAAATGTCATATGCCTTATGAGACAAATAAGACTTAAACCTGTCCCCATCCTGGGAAAAAATTAATCTGGATCTTCTTAAGATCTTAGTAGCCATATTCCCCAGTGCACCTCTCAAAACACAGTCCTTCAGTATCAAATATATAAGCCCAAGGAAAAGTGAGCTTCATTAGTTTTGGTCCTTCTAGAGTTAATTTCTTTCACTTGTTGGTGCTTTTCTTAACCTTGCACTTTGGAATTGGATTTTTTCATAGGATTGTGTATATGGAGAACCTGGAGGTAATTCAGCCTATGAAATTTGCCAGTAAAACTTTATCTGACATTTTCGTCACTAATATTCAATAATAGAAGTGCAAGCCCTTCACCTGTATTGCGTATGAAAGAGGGTCTAAGGACCCTCTTCTAAGGACCAGGTAAGGGTGGAACAAATGCCAAAGATAAACATAAAGGATGGACCTCCTGTAATCTCTTACCAAATTACATAAATTCACGGTAAAGTTCTATGTAAGAACTTCTTTACAATAAAAGAACTTTTATTGTCGAGATTGACACACAAGGCAGATACTTAAAAACGTACTAATCTGCTAAGATTAAAAACCGGCAATTTAAATATCACCATGGCCCTGTAATGGTTTTTTCTTCAGAAAATGTAGCCAATGTGGAGTGTCAAAGGAAATGACAACCCACTTCTGTCCAGTTGTGTTCCTGATTTGGGGTCACAGGGCTGGATTCTTTGTCCATTTTCCTTGAACACTCTGTCCTGTCTCTGCTTCAACAGTCATGAGATTCTACTACACTTGTGGTCACTGATGGCTAATGGTAGTTCTCCAGAGACTGATGTTCACATTGGATTACTTTGATTTTTCTGCTATGTAGAGAACTGAGGTAGAGGCCCGCAATATCCATCTGATGGAAATGGGCCATGCTGTGTGTAAGCCAGACTGAGAAAAAGCAGGAGTTTCATTTAGTGAAAAAAAAAAAAAGCAGTTAAAAATAAACCACACGGGTGGCACAATTAGCTGCTGATCGCTATCCCATGTGTCCATACACTGCTAAAGCCTGCTATGCAAAGTGACGGAACCTTGCTGCTTTGCTTTTTCAGAAACTCTGACGAGGGGATTTCAGATCACTCCCACCCCAACCCCTTCCCAGTGTCAGAACAGGCTGAAATTTAAGGACTTAGTTTTCCTTTGAGCAGCCTTTCTCCCCTTGCAAATGTGCTGTAGAGCACAAGAGGAGAAATCACAGTGGATGCAGGAGTGTCTGTCTGCCTGCAACAGTGTGTGCCGCATTCTCGCAGCACCGCATTCCACTTTCACAGTCAAGACTCAGAGCAGGCAAACTGAACCAGCTTCCTCCTACTGTAGTTTCCTTCTGGAAACCTAGATAATTTGAAAATGCTTGTAAGTGGTGAGAGCCATGGAAAGTAGTGAAGAGGAAGCTGTAGGTGACAGTAGGATGGGTTTGAGAAGGATAGAATAAGACTAACTCATGCTGGTTTTTTTCAACCTCTGTCTTTGTGCCTTTTTTTTTTTTTTTTTTTTTTTTTTTTTTTTTTTTTTTTTTTTTTTTTTTTTTTTTAGATTGAAACTTTGCAAAATAAAATAAAAAACCTGAGGGAGGTGAGAGGTCATCTAAAGAAGAAGCGACCTGAAGAGTGTGATTGTAACAAGCTAAGGTATTTTTTTGTGTTCTTCAGAATAATTATTTGTAGTGTCCAACTGTAACTGATTTATATCCTCACAGGAGACATCAGGATCTGGTTTATTCAGTGGTTGCCTGCTTACTGTACTCCTGTGTACACATTCAGGGGAAGTTGGGCTGCTGAACAAGTACAAGGCCCACCGTCTGCCACGCAGGAGTTTCATTGCCTCTGCACCACATCAAGTGGTGATGATGTAACAGGTCATATGGCATGGCTTGTAAACCAGGTAGTTATGCTCTTGTACTGAAGATGCTGCTATTAGATATTGGAGATTATTATTTTAAGCTGCAGGGTTTTTTCTGAAAACTTTCACAAGCACAGATTGTTATTATGGTGGAGTGATATACAAATCTGTTTTAAAAATAATAATACGTGAAGTAAATTAATGGGGAGATGAGAGAATTTTTTTCCCATCCAATTTTTTTTCAAAGCTGGAGATATTATCTCCTAGGATGCAATCACTGCATTATTTAGCAGCTACATCAGGTGGGAGAAGCAGGAATTTAATAGTTGGTGGAGAGTACCTGTATTTGTAACCACCACTGACTCAGTGCACCAGATCTCTTTTTTCCATACTACAAATGATTTGAGAATTAAGTGCAGTAGGTACTTGAATAGCGATTATGCATTAAGGTCTCTGCATAGTTGGTTCTTACATAGCCAAATGTTTGCAAAATGGCCATACGGTCAGCCCACTGATTATGCGGAAAGAAGGTCCATAGAATAATAGAATGTTAAGGTTTGGAAGGGACTTAAAGATCATCCAGTTGCAACCCCACTGCCGTGGGCTGGAACACCTCCTGCTAGACCATGTTGCTCAAGGCCTTATATAGCCTGGCTTTGAACACTGCCAGGGCTGAGGAATTTACAACGTCCCTGGGCAACTTGTACCAGCGTCTCACCACCCTCACAGTAAAAACTTGCTTCCTAATACCTAACCTAAATTTCCCCTTTCAATTTGTACCTGTTGCCCCTTGTCCTATCACTACAGTTCCAGACAGAGTCTCTCTATGGCTTCCCTGTAGGCCCCTTCGGGTACTGGATAGCTGCTATGAGGTCTCCACGCAACCTTCTCTTCTCCAGGCTGAAGAGCCCCAACTTTCTCAGCCTGTCTTTGTAGGGTATGTGCTCCAGTCCTCTTATCAACTTTGTGGCCTCCTCTGAACTCGCTCCAACAGTCCCATGTCATTCTTATGTTGGGGACTGTACACAGTCCTCCACGGGGGGTCTTACAAGAGCAGAGTAGAGGGGTAGAATCCCCTTCCTGGACCTGCTGGCCACACTCCTTTGGGTGAAGTCCAGGATACATTTGGCTTTCTGGGCTGCAAGCGCTCACTGTGGGCTCACGTTGAGCTCTTCATCAACCATCACCCCCACGTCTTTCTCCACAGGGCTGCTCACAATAACTTCTCTACCCAAACAGTAGATTTGTCAGAGATTGCCACAACCCAGGTGTAGGACCTTGCACTTCCCGTTGTTGAACCTCCTGAGGTTTGCATTGGCCCCACCTCTCAAGCCTGTCAAGATCCCTCTGCGTGGCATCTCTTCCCTCTAGAATGTGTGACGGCACCACACCGCTTGGTGTCATCTGCAAACTTGCTGAGTGTCCTTGATCCCACTGTGTTGACGACAAAGACATTTGAGCATTATCGGCCCCAGTATCGACCACCGAGGGACCTCGTTCATCACTGGTGGACAATGAGCCCTTGAACACAATTCTTTGTGTGCGACCATCCAGCCAGTTCTTCATCCACTGAGTGATCCATCCATCAAATCCATGTCTCTACAATTTAAGAGACAAGGATGTCATGCAGGACAGTGTCAAATGCTTTACGTAAGTTCAGGTAGACAGTGTCAGTTGCTCTGCTTCCTCCACCATCACTGTAGCCCCATCACAAAAGGTTAGCAAATTTGTCAGGCACAATTTCCCCTTTGTAAAGCCATTTTGGCTGTTACCCATCACCTCTTCGTTTTCCATGTGCCCTTAGCATAGCTTCCGGAAGAATCTGTTCCATGATCTTGCCTGGCGTAGAAACGAGACTGACTGATCTGTGATGTCCTGGATCTTCTGCTTTCCTCTTTTTAAAAATGGCAGTTATATTTCCCTTTTTCTAGTCATCAGGGACTTCACTTGACTGCCACAATTTTTTCAAAAATTGTGGATAGTGGCTTAGCAACTTTGCTTGCAAGGTCCCTTGGGACCCATGAATAAATCGCATCAGGTCCCATGGACTTGTGCACATTCAGGTTCCTTAGATGATCTTAAACTTGATCCTGATCCAGGCTCAAGCACACCTGAAACCCAGGGGCAATCAAGCTCTTGCTCTGCAAGTAAGCACAACAGAAAATCTTCCAAAATCGAAAGGTAACCCAAACAGAATTTGCCCCTGAGAAAAGCTGTTCAGAAAGAGACCCAGCAGCACCTTCTTCTGCTCATGGTGATCACAGAGCCAGCTCTGAGGCTGCTGAGAGCCAGGTATCACTGGGTGTACTGCAGCCACAGTGGCAGAATGGTATGAGTATCACCAAAAAACCCCAGCTGTATCTGAATGCAATCAAAACTGCAAGGCAGCTGTGCTGTTAGCTGTGGCTAAAGCGCCTTTTACCAAGTAGACTCTGTGAGAGGGTGTGGATAAAACTTCTCGATCTCACTGGTGTCACAGACTGCCTTTTTGAACATAATGCTTAAAACCTTGGAGATGCAACATACTCTACAGATATGAGGTATATAATTGTTGTGGATTGTGGATGTGGCCAACATAGTTTCAGCACCAGATCACTAAAACATGGAAAACATCAATTTCTCAGGTTATGGGAGCCCATGTCAAAAACTGCTTAAGATGTATCATTCTAGATGGTAAATAGACAGAAAGTTTATATTGGTTTATAATCCACTGCTTTCAAAACTGATTAACTGAGTTTACATAAACTGAGCTTATTTAATATGTACTGTAAAGATGAAGTTATTTTTGGAGAATGTTTTATAGAAAATGTAAAATAATTTTATTTTTCAGACTGATATAAAGTACACTTATATTCGTGCATAGCATTCTTAAGATGACTAATCCCACTGAAATCAAAGAAGTTAATCATCTGGGTTATATATGGTCAAGTGTTTGCATTGCAAATGCATTGATTTAGCATTTAGAATTAGTTGATGAAATGCCCAGCATCTGTGCAAGATAAAAATATTGATTGAAGAAGATAGTTCTTTAATAATCTTACTTTGTTAATTTGTTATACGGATTAAATTTATGAAAGCTCCCAATAGCATTAAGAACTTAAAAGATCTGTTTTGAAGGGAATTTTAATCTGACAACTAACTGAATTCAGATGTACTGTTTATGAAACAGCATTTATTAATTAAACTAAGTTTGTGTTTGCTGATTTGTGTAGGTAGTAACTTTATCAATAAGAAAATATTGACTGAGGCTGTTCTTTTTTTTAACTTTGGTAATTCCACAGAAAGGAAATCTCTGCAAAATTGCGAAAGTTTCTGGAGACAGAGGCAAAGCAGTAGTAACCCAGCGAGGATATATATGTTTCCTTACACTCTGCATATCTCTGAATATATTAGACACTGCTCTTGCGGGGACAGTTCAATCCATCTTGTTAAAGTTTTCCTGGAACTTCCAGGTGGTAATAATCGAGGACACCCCCCCAGCCCTACAAAGTACAGCTGGTATTGAAATTCTTGCATTCAGAAGGAAAATAACAGGAAGGTCGTATAAACTTGTCATTAGGGAACTTAGGGAATGTTCAGTTGCAGAAATATAATTTATTACAAATCTATTTATTCTATGTGCCTCGTGTAGGGAAACAACCAGTTTAAAATAATATTAAATTGTAGCTGGACACGGACATTGCAATGCAGCGTTAGCACACCGGGTGTCACTGTGGACAAAGGAGCGGAGGAAACAGAGGCGCAGTGAGGCTGGGAAGTGTCTGATCCAGTCGAGGGAGGTTGCCTTTATTCATCACATGCACTAATAAATTGAAGGGAGAAGTGACACTGGATTAAATCAGTTTCAAATCCAGTCTGATAATGTGGTAAGAACAGGGGCAGTTGTCTTGCTGTTGTTTACCAGCAATGTTGTTTTCATTTTCCAGTTACCATTCAAAACACAAGAGCAAACTGAGACACAAAGGATCCAGTCTTCATCCTTTCAAGTAAGTGAAGGCCTGTTCCTTTGAAAGAAGTTGTGCAAAATGTTTATATTAACATTTGGTTTGTACACACCAGTTACACACTAGGCAAAAGTAGTAGTATTTAATTTATCCTGTATTAAAAAGCATAAACACAGGGACACCTGGGCAAGGAACTAAGCCCATACAAAATTCTTGTAAATTCTAAGATAAGGTCTCTGCTTTGGAAAATACCACATTGCAACCCTCAGGCCTACAAGCCCCTTTGGCTGCTTTTTTTTTTTTCAGTGCTATTGAAATGCAGAGTCATCTCCATTTGTATGAAACACCATTTAATTTAAAAATGTGGATTCTTTCCCCCGAGCAGCTTATTTTATTAGCTGTTTTGGGTTTTTTTAGGTGTGTTCAAGTTTAACAGAGTTTGCATGACCCTAATGTTTCATGTGTGCAGGAAAGCCCTACAGGAGAAAGACAGGCTGTGGCTGCTGCGAGAGCAGAGACGGAAGAAGAAACTGCGCAAATTGCTTAAGAGAATTAAAAATAATGACACATGCAGCATGCCTGGTCTGACCTGCTTCACCCATGACAACCAGCACTGGCAAACTGCTCCCCTGTGGACACGTAAGAATACTGTAAACTAAGGAATAGGTGGGCAAATTTTGGCTAGACTGGGCTGGGATGTTGGGTTGCTAGCAGTTACTGGTTTTATTAGCTCTGTAACCAAAGCCATGCAGTCTTCTCCATAGTAAATAATCTCTGTTTCAGCGTTGTAATTATTCTTGCACGAAAGGCAAGGAGGTAAAACCAACTGCAGATAACCTACAGACATTGACTACTGTACAATGATCTGCATGGTATCTCACCATGTGGAATGTTTTCCAACCAGAGAAAGCAAGTAGACGAGATGTTACTTTACTTAGTCATGTCGTGTGGGTTAGGTATGCGTAGAACAAGAAGCTGATGCTGGAAGGCATTCTCTGCTTTAGAGCTCAGGAGTGACAGTGAGAGTAACTGTCTATGAATGAAGTAATACCATAAACAGAAAGTAATTAGCAGGACTAAAGACAGAAGCATGTAGCTTATGTCTTTATAACTCTTCAATTTGCAGTGGGCCCTTTCTGTGCCTGTACCAGTGCCAACAACAACACGTACTGGTGTTTGAGGACAATCAACGAGACCCACAACTTCCTGTTCTGTGAATTTGCTACTGGATTTTTGGAGTATTTTGATCTCAATACCGATCCGTATCAGGTATCTGATCCATAGACCTTGAGATCACAGCTCAAGAAATACATCATTGTTACCTATCAACAGTAAATTGAAATTGTGCAGTATTGCTGCAGGATATCGTTAAGGCCTGTACCATTTAAACTAGTATAATGTGACTCTTTCCTCTTACAAATAAACCACTTGTATTCCAAAAGTTACCAAATTACAGAGCAATAGTTACTAATGAGAACCACCTGTTTATTGCAGCTAATTAATGCAGTGAATACGCTCGACAGAGATGTTCTTAATCAACTGCATGTCCAACTCATGGAACTCAGAAGTTGCAGGGGGTATAAGCAATGCAATCCAAGAACTAGGAACATGGATCTAGGTAAGTGCCTCTCCTATTGCACTCACAAACTCCCCAAAAGACCCTTACCATTATGAAACTTGAATCAGTCAAAAGGATTTTAGGATTTACTTACACTAGTAATGTCCTGCTGAGGCTGATAGCTGCATTCTCAGATTTTTGTACATGTTCAGTTTGTGTTATGTCATATTTTTAAGATGAAGAATGACCCTTAGCACAGTGATAAATATTGCTGAGATGCAAGAGAAGATGAGGAAGGAACAATACTGGTGAAAGAGGGAGAGAATACCCTAATAGCTGCTATGAGCTCACAGGTCAGTTCAAGTTGGAAGGGACTTCTGGAGTTGTGCTCCAAACTTCTGCTCAGTGCAGGGTCAGATGTGAGGGCATACCAGGTTACTCAAGGCATCAGGAAATTTGTTACATTCTAGAGTATTTTTTTTTTAATTGTGATTTACCTCATACAGGCAATTGTTAGTAACATTGTTAATTTTTCTTCATATAGGACTTAAAGATGGAAGCTACGAGCAGTACAGGTACATTTAAAAAAAAAAGGTTACATTATTATTCTTAAGTACTTACCTTCACACTGAAAGAGCAAGTGTGGGATTGGGAACCACATGGAAAGGCCTGGCCTGAAAGGGCATTTGAAAGACCTTTCCACCCCAGTCACTTTGAAACACTGGAGCTATTTGTTTCAATGTTACAGTATGTTCTGATCTCAGTAGTCAAAATTCTGGCTGAATTTTTCTTCTTCCTCATCTTTCAGACTGTGTAGTGCTGGTTTTCTTGGTGATGGTTAACTTTTTTTCTCCTTTTGCTGCTTGAAAATTAGGCAGTTTCAGCGTCGAAAATGGCCAGATGTGAAGAGACCATCATCTGCCAAGTCACTGTGAGTTGGGAGCAATTAACCAAAAGCATTAGCTTTCACTTAGCTTTTCCCTTCTCTTTTTGCATGCACCACCTTTTTTAACATCATCATCTATTCTCGCGGAATGCTTAGGAGGAAAGTCCTCTAAATTATGCAAGAAATACTGCCATCATTACTGACAACTATTGCTGCACAAAACCTCTTGGTACGTGTTTTTTGGGAATCTAGGACCATTAAGGTCAAGGCAATTTCAAACAAGTAAAAGTTAGATGTTCAGCTGAAGAAACCAGTTATGGTCAATTGCCAGTAAAAATTAAAGACCACTATACTGGTTTTGTCTAAATTTGAACTAGTAGCAGCTACCTAGTGGTTTTTCACACAATCCAGAAAGAACAAAACCGACTGTGATTTCTCATGAGTCGTGAGGCAGCATCATGTATTTTCTTGCTCTTTATCCAATTACAGCCTTGTGCTGTGAGCAGAAAAAGGAATTTAAAACGGAAAGTAGACTACAAGACAGATTAGTAAAACTGCTTTTTTTCTTACTCAGCTGCCCTTTAGAACTTGATGATGATCTGGCAGTTCTCAGACTGCCAGAGCTCAAAGGTGAGGTACAAATTTAAGTATATTAAAAAGTTACCATTGCCTGTTGCCATCTCTGAATCTCCCCTTGAAAAGAAGGCAGAGGCTTCAGTTCATCAAAAATCATAAAGTGTTCTCAAACCGTGCAGTGGAAAAAACAAGTACAAGTCTGGTTGTCTTGCCCAAGAGGAGCTGCTCACATAATGCAGTGTTTTTATTTCTAATTGAAGAGATCTAAGACTGGCTTTAGAACCAAAATGAAGGTTGAATTAACAAGCTGTGTACAGGCTGAAGTTTCAAACACAGTTGGATTGTTTCTGTCGTTCACCTGCTATGCCTTTATAGGTGGTTCACAGTGTTTCCATTGTTTTCTACTGCATGGAACCATTAGAAATACCTTTCTAACGACTTTCTACTAGAATGTTATACACTAAACTGCATTTCTTTTATTTTAAAGAGGACAACTGTGGGAAGGCTGGGAGGGCTAATCTCCCCCAGCTGCTGCACCTCCATGAGGATACAACCTGGTCAGGACTTGAATCCGTGTACAGACTAAATGAATTGTAACATTTGCCTGAAGAACTGGATAAACTTTGAGGCTGAAACAGATAGAATGTTTGCACTGGTGAGTCTGTTGAATAGAAGCAGTGAAATTATGGGAAATGCTGTCAGAAATACAGGTCTCTGAAATCCACTGTTGTACCTGCTTTTTTGCTTTGGATTATACCTCACCTGCTTCACAAGGCATTTTACTTCAAGACACAACTAACGCTGATTCAGGAATTGATAGAGGAGGAAACCTAGCCACATCCCAAAGAGGACTGCCACTGCAGCGGCAGTGTTTACACAGACAGTTGAAGGGACCTTAAAACAATTTCCAGTTCACCTGTATCTTTAGTTGTCATGAGAAGAACTTCAAAGCCAAGTACAACTGTAAAGCAGATTTAGAAAACAAGGATGCTTTTACTTACCACTGGGGTAAAGGTTGAAAATAAAAAATCTTTGAAAAGATTCAGGAACTGAAGTCAGTAGCACTGAGTGTGCTCAACACCATGGAATTTCTTCAATTTTTTCTGAGGATACATTTTAGTTCCACGTCTGCTTGTTTATCGTATTGTCACCTCTATGAAAATTAGAGGAAATCTTGACTAACAGGATGCCAGATTTTTGGAGGCGTTGTGTAAATATTGATCAGTATACTGTTTGAAAATGAATTCCTTCAGGTTGTGAAGAAATTTGTTAATAAAAGAGTGTAACGCCCACACATCATTTCTCAAAATGCTACTTACTGTTGCACAGTACATCAGAATTTATTAAAGGTACTGAAAAATTTCAGTAAATGTGTATCTTAAATTTTAACAAAATCAGATTTGTATGATGATTTTTTAATGTGATAATGTTATACTGTATGTTCAAAACCAAAACAGTTCCTTTGAGAAAGCAGCATTTGCTTAGCAGTGTAACTTTTACATTTATTTTTTAAAAAAGGCAGCTCTGAGAGTTCAATACTTGTAGTCAATAAAGAATAATCTAGTTATACTTTAGTCTGCAAAAAAGTAGATGTTCTGAGTGACAGTTACTGTTCAAAGGCTTTCACAGGGGAAAAAACCTACAATTTTACTAAGCACAGTGTACAGAATTATTTGAGTAGTTTCATAAGGACATTATTAAATACGTTGTAGTACAGGCACTAGTGGTGAGATTTGTATTTATAATTTGTTTCATGTTACTTTGCTATCTGTGTTTAAAGGCAAATGCCTGAGGGCGCTCATGGGACAGACTCAACCATCTGTGGCCTTCACTCCTAACAAAGAGGAATTTTTTTCAAAATGCAAACTTGCCCTTGTAGAAATGCAGTGTAAAAATACAGCACGGAAATTACTTTGAAACCCTTCCTGGTTTTGCAATTAGGAAAATCAAGTGGAATTATATCCAGGCACATAGATCCCTGGTACCACAACCCCCTACTCAAAAAATGTACTTGAATTTAGGAAGTGAGGGAAAAAACCCTGCTCAAAAAGCAGAAGTGGAGTCTTTGTATATGCTGAGTAAGATTGGACTTGAGTATTTGCATCACATGTGCTAAGTCAAATACACCACCCAAAGCTTTCTTGCAAGCTTTTTTTGATTATGGAAGTAAAATCTGAATGTCTGTCTTAATCTAGCCATGTATTTTCTTTTTAACTTGTTACAAATTTCATGCATTATCAGAAAAACCTACTAGATTATGAGATCCTGGATCCATACAAGTAAGTTAAAATATACTTAAGTTCCCCAAAAAACCCACATTTTTGCTACTTTCCAGAGAAAAGTTTTAGGTATCTGCCATTCCCAGTGTACACGCAAAAAGAATATGAGGTTAGATTTTTAAAAAATTTGCATGAACTTGTGTGTTTAGCCTACAGTCTCTGGCAAGGTGAGGTTGTGACTGTCAAAATCCTGCGGGGCAAGTGTTACTGCACCTCTTATTTTTCAGTCAGAAGGTTGAGAAGTTAACTTGTCCCTTTGCAGAAAATACTGAGCTGCGAGACTTGTATGTGACACAAGAAGCCGCTGGTATTTAATGAAAGGTATGTTGTTGCCAAGTTTGGGGAAAGATACCACCTCTCCTCCTTTCAGCTCTTCTAGAGACTGCTATTTAAGTTGAAAAAGACATAAATTCTAGTTGGTGTCAGTGCTAAATGTGTGTCTCATAAGTGAAAGGTCTCAGTTGTTACTCTCTCAGCTTTTACAGCCAACTTGGAAAAAAATGTAAATCATTCTTTCTACACAGTTTTCATCAGTGATAGCAGGGAATTTTCTCTGACCTTTACAGGACAGAGTAATCCGCCTTAAAGTATTAGACAGCTCATACAGTGTCACCAAGTTCTGATTTTAAATAGAAACCTTTATTTACATTATTAATAACATCCAAAACAAAAATCAGAAGGGCAGTAATACCTTACAACCAACCCTTTTATAAATCAGTCCCCATGATTTTTCTGTTTTGCAAAATAAAGATACAGATATTTCAAGCAATACTCATAATGTAAACTAAACTTAGATGCAATGCTCAATACCGTCTCCTGAGAATTTTTTTAAATATTGCTCTCAGAATTACATGGTTTCACACTTGGCTGTATCATTCTGTCATCTGGTAGTCTGCATATAAATTCTAAAATAAAAGGTGTGCTAATTGGTGCAACATTCAAATAAGTTTTGTCTTGTGACAGAAACGTGGTCTGAGTTTTTCACTTTGGAAGTACTATTTTAGGCCAAGAAAAAAAGTACAACTACATACGAGTTTAATAAACACATGGTTTCTGTGATCAAAAAATAACAGAGACGTAGCAAAACAACATTCGTTTACGCAGCAGTGATCAGAGATTGCTGTACTAGCTAATTCATCTCTTACTTTTGAATAATGTTACATGGGTTTTATTTAAAAAAAAAAATCAGGAAAATCTACTGCTATAGGAGCAAAGCAAAATTGATGGTGGTAAGTAAATGTCAACAGGTTTCAAACTAGATGTACTATTTAGTGCTGCTATGAAAGATGCCATTTTAAAATGCATTTTAAAAATGCCCCCTGCCCCTTCATCAAGTTTAAATGAAAAATCTTTTAATTCAGAAACAAAAGTACTGGAAAAGGTACTGGAAAGCTCCAATATCCTAAACAGATGAGAAGAGGATGAGCCTTTATAGCGTCATTCAGGTAGGTACCAGTTATACACAGATGTATAAACAGAATTACTAATTTAAAAAAAAATGCACTGCAAGATGTATATAGCAGTATATAGTCTAAGAGCTCACCTAATGAAAGCAACCAGTGTTTGTAGTTTCCATCAATATAATGAACAACTACAAAATATAACTATTGTTCTACTCTGATTTGATATAAAAAGCAAAGGATTGTTGCCTTTCACCCTCAGTAAGCAGCACTTACTCAACAAATAGATACACTCCAAGAAATGAAAAGATAAAAGTTCCTTAGGCTTTAAAAAGTTTTGCATTATAAACATATTCATTGGGCTGAAAATTTCAAATAAATGCTGTGATAATCTATATACTCAGTACTCACGGAAGAGACAGGGTTGCATGAAGTAGATCAATTGACTCTACACTCCCTTTGAAACACGGCTGGCTAGGCGCTGAGGATGAATTTTTTAAGACTATTTCTATTGAAACTTACTCGTATTAAAACGGAAGATCACTGAGTTACTTTGAACAATAAAACCCCTCTTGCTAACAGTACCAAGAATAAGCAAAAAAGAACACAGATCAGGTTTTTTTGGTTTCTTTTACTCACTTGGGAGAAATCAGTTTTCCATTACACAGTGAACAACAGAACAGAACCACCACACATCTTAAACATTTCTGGGTCATCCCTTATGAAGGTTTAGCGGTTTAATTCCTTGTAACTGCAAAAAGTGCAAAGGGATCTTCATTTCAAGCACCCAAAATGGAGAGGGAAAAAACCCCCATGCTATCAGCAAATAATATGTAACCAGACTTAAATACTGATATGAGAGAAATCTGCTTAGAAAATACATTCTTTACTATTAGAACAATCCAATGAGGTGTAGACATTTGGTTAAAGTGTGGCTTAATATCCTTAAAGATTTCTGGATGTTACGTATAACAGCAAATATTTTGCAACAGACTAACATTTTCGAAGAACATTTAGAGTTCATTAAACTTGACCAAAAAGACACAATCCAGATACATCAACTGAAAAGGCAACCTGTTACAGAAAGACATGCCCGTCCTGACAAGCTGTAAGATCTTACAATGCAGAGCCTTTGTGTCAAATCGCCTTAGGTAAAAAGAAATGTAACAAAAGTGCTCACAGGTGGAGAAAGTATATAACAACCGGTCTTTTTTTTTTTTTTTATAAAAAGCTATATGTTAAAGATGTAAAAATAAATGAAGTGTTGAAGACCAAAGAAGAGAAATATGTGGGCCAAAGTCACCCAGATTCGAAGTCCTTCAATTTAATTAAAAAAAAATTCTATTTGGACCTCAACTACAGCGAGTTTCCAGAAATCAATTTTGTTAAATATTTAGCTTCACAAACTCTGCAAAAATGAGTTAGTGACCTACAAAAGTCATATATATAATACATTATTTTAAAGATAATATTTACAAAATTTATTCACAAAAAAAGACTGCAAAATTCTGATTCTGACTGCAGTGTCTTGCTTTGAGTTTTCTGAAGTTATTTTCAAAAAAAAGATGAAAGATTATTGCTCTAATTTCCATACACAGTAAACATCACATTATGCAGTCTTTTCAAATAATTCTCAAGAGATTGTGTTTGAGAAGGAACATGAGTACACCCCACCTTCATATTAAGTCCTTATAAAAGATATTGCATTAATCCATTATATAGTCTTCTATAAAGTGCACTCAGCGGCACAGCGATATGTAAATATTAGTCACAATTGCGTTTAAATAATTTAAATCATTTATCCTCTCTTTTTAACCCTTGGCTTCAACGGACAAGATTTTGGACTAGCATGTGCCAATTAATTCTGCACTGCTACTTTGCTTGGGAAAGCCCTGACTCTTGGGGTAAGAGACTAAAAGCAGCATTTATATTCAGGAATTCATATAAAAGAGTCAAGGCTAAGAACTACATTCTCTGTCAGATATTGTTATTAGAGAAATCAGGAAATTCCTACCAGTGTGACTTCGCCAGGCACCTTTGTCTGCCTGTAGTTAAAGGGCTTTGGATAGCTGCAGTAAACAGATAAGGTATACCAGGAGTCTACCCATCAAATCTATTAAAATGCCATTACCAAATTCATATTTCTAGAGGAAGAGCGCCAAAAATATTAACTTTTTTTGTACCCCGCATTATACAGTAATACAGAGACTGGTTCTACTAAAATGTATTTCTTTTGAGTAGGGTTTTTTTTGGCTTGTTTCGTCTGCATGAGGAAATTTATCACTGGTTTCTGTAAGCCCAGTATGAGTTGCCATGAACAATGTGTCACTTTCCTTTCTAACACTAGTGCATTCAGCCATTCTTGTTTGAAGATGTGGTTCTAGATGTCAGCAGTATTTCTGTAAAAGAAAAGATACTTTCATCAGAGAAGACATCTTTGCTGAAAAAAATGGTCCATATACTTCATTTAGAAGGGGAAACTACTGATAATCAATGCCTAGAAGCAGAAGAACAGCTGTTCAGTGCTCCACTTTGAAAATACATTTCTAGAAAAGAAACGCTGTCCTAGGATTTCCTAAACACACTACTTGGGTATCTTTATGTCATGTAGATTTGGAAAATCTGACATTTCACCTTTATATTCTCCTCTTCATAAAAGGCATTTATTGCATCAAGTCCTCCAAAACTTTACAAAACATCCCCCTGCCCCGCCTCCACCCCAAAGTCCTCAGATTAGTCTGACTGCTTCCTCAGGTATGCTGGATAAAATTTCATGAGGTACTTTTTACTTCAATAGATTTAGCTTGTGAAATATTACGTTGCTCATCCCTAGGTATTTTGTGGAAAGATTGTAGCAAAAGTGTGTTTTGTATTTCAGCTTTCTTTTCAGTGCCTGTTATTAGCACATTTTCACCTTAAATGAGGGGTCTAAATTTTCTGCAGTTTCTGGCCACGCATACACAAGTTATTCTAAGTTATTGTAAGGGAAATATCATTATTGGCGTCTGCCAGAAGGATACCACACTATCAGGATTCTTAGCCTGACTTGTAAGAGCTAATATGTATAATTTTCAAGATCTGCTGAAGATGCATTTCACGATGTCCATGGGGTTTTTTCTGGGGTTTCTCCAGGTTCAGAAGTATTTCATTCCTTTGTGCAGTTTAAGGTTTGATCCTACCCATGACACTTCAAAGTCAACAGCTAATCACGGCATACAGCTTGGGTTCAATGTGAATTTGGTTACGTATCATCAAAAATAAAGTATCTCTTTGGACACAAAATTAATAGGCCCACAGATGCAAATACAAACAGGATAACTGCGAGCAGGATTGTGCCAGAGGAATGGATGTAAGCAGACTGTACTCAATGGAAAAAGAGTCAGCAAACCTTTTCATCAGTCTTGATGTACAACTTACCTGGTCTGGACCCATAGGCATTCCTGACATAGGCATGGTATTAATACTCATCTGTCCAATACGGCCATTGCTGCCATTCATGTGCATCATACTGTACGCTGCTGGATTACCTTGATGGCTGAACTGTTGCTGGGGAAAAGAACTGAAGTACAGAAGGACAAATTACCTTCCAAGAAGTTTACACACTGATATATTGCCTTCCCTGCACCAGCCGTCAACACGTGAAAGATAAAACTATTCTCCCATTTACCTGTTTTTACCTAGTATCTGTTTAACATGGAAACTTCCCTCCCAAAAGGAAGTTGAGTTTTTAGAAATGCACAGTTGTATGTGTATGCCTAATGTAACCTTTTTGGAGGCTACTATTAGGGCTGTATCATCCATTGTAATACTATGCGAACTTTTGTATTTCCCCACCCCCTTCCCCCAAGTTATTTTTTCAATATTTAAAGACTGAATGTTGCTTCTGGTTACAAAGATTGTAGAGGTCCAGTATGAATCACTGGAGCTAAGCAGAAAATACACTTGATCGCTTTATTTCCTAAACCCTTGCAGGATGAAGGACAATACAAATACAGACACTAGAGAAACAATTTTTTTTTCCTCTTTTAAGTCCTTTTCCCACTACATGCTATTTAACATAGTTTTTACTTCCAGCGAAATGAAAGACACTTGTGAAGTTCACCTGTTTCTGGGCATGCTTCCCGAAGGCCAGCCCTTCATCTCTGAGGACTGGTACATTGTTGCTGATTGAGGATGCTGCAGCATAGGGTTCTGGGAGGGTCCAATTCTTGATGACATCATTGGATTGGGAGGGCTTGATACTCTACTAAATGCAGGATCAGGTTGTTGGCTTATTCCTTAAAATAAAAAAAAGGAGACAGATACAATATACTTCAGTTATCATCACCTAGTACTTCTAGTTTATCTTCTTGCAGTGATTGGAAGGGGAAAAGTCATCCTTTTTTGTAGCAGTATATTCAATTTCTCAGAATGATTTGTATGTAGGTAGTTTGGATTAATTAAAAAGGGGAAAAGAAAACCAGACAAATGAAAAAAAACAAAACAAACATGTTAGTACTAGTACCGTAATTAGGTGGATAGGGGAATTGCTGTGAAGGAACTTGAGCCATTGGAGGGCCTGTCAAAGCACTATCCATGCTTCCTGAGGCAGTCACATTTGGTGGTGGACTGAAGGCCTGAGGTTGCTGTTGCTGCTGCATCATCATTGCCATCCTCTGTTGTCTAAAATGGTGACTTATTAGTTCCCTGTTACGCTGAGCCACCATTTGAGCATTAAGAAAACCTTGCTGCTATCCCCCCAAAGAGAAGAAAAATCATATTAAAAGATGTTTTTACAAATAAAATCATGTCAAGAGTCAATCAAACACATTTCTAAGACCCAGCAAGTTAAGGAAAACCCCCAGCCAGTACAAAAGAAATCATCAAAATATTAAGACAAAAGTTTTCATTAAATTGTCATTAGTGCTAAACAAATGATAACGATATTTTACATGGGAAAACTATTGGCATACTGAATTGACAGCATAACCTAATGAACAAGTCCCCCTGCAATCTCAGGAAGAGGGGAAGTAAAAAAACCCCTTTTTTAAAAAAAAATTATGCAGAGGAACAAAACCAAAGAGGAATGCTGTAAAACCATGAAAGAAGGTTGGAATTCTGAACAGATGGCTACTGTAAAAATTACTTACCTGGGATCCCACCTGTGGCTGCATAACTGGTCTCATCACTGAGTTAGTACCACTGACTGGATTTTCCATTTTTATTTCAAGCGTTTGACGGGTCTGATTCATAAACTTGGAAAAAGACATTTTAGCACTATTAGCTTGAAAAAAACCAGCATCTGAACCAGTTAATGGCAACTCCTGCAAAAACACTTTCTTTACAGACCTCTTGAATTCATAAACTGCAATGGCTAATTTTTGCCTTGTCTAATGTACCTGAAGAATCAAACTATTTGTTTAAGCAGCTCAAACACACACAAAAAGAAAAACCCTTCAAACAGTGCAGCATTAACTGGCTTTGGTTTTTTATTTTCCTTGAAATTAGCACTCTTTAAGAATAAAGAGCAGACTATCTATTTGTTTCAAACAATTAGTGTCACAGAAAACCAAGAGAGAACACACTATTTCCCAACACTGCTGTTCCACATGTGGAGAGAAAAGGGTTGAAAAATGGAAGATTGTCAAGGAGAGAGAAAAAGAAGTTGTTTTTAGAATTGTTTTCTCTCAAAGACCAACCATGCACTTGGGAGATGTCAGAAAATACTCTGGCTGAGAAAATTCACATGTTTATGTTTGCTCTGGGATCTTGTCTGTCTATGGAGAAGAAATGGAATTTTCTCAAAAAAGATAGCAGGATGTTGTAAAGCCTTTTAAAAGCCTTTCCCATAGACTTGGGCCTCTTTGTAAAGGTGGGGGAAGGGAGAAAAGAGGGTCTGGAGATGTAAAACTACAGCCTGGTGAAGGACTGTGCATGCTCCAGGCCCTTTTGGTATGTAATGCAGGGCTCAAGTCTGGGTGCTTTTTGCCCCTGCTAAAATGAGCTTAGGAGTGTACGTGTCTCTGTTTTTTGGAATCCAAGATGATGGAATAAACCTACTCTTTGCACTTCAGTTGTGTGTTGTTGTTGTTGTCTTGGTGTTACCTGCATGTATTCTGTTCACACACCATGTCACACAGCAGTAGTTCAGTTTTCCAAGTTTTATTTGTACGCTGTATTTAATACCAAGCCTGCATTTTCACGTGGGGAATTCAATGCTGAAATCATGCACCCATTTTTTAAGCAGCGTTTTCAACCTAGTGTTAAGATCTATGTGGCTGTATCTGTTCTCTCACCTTCCATCCAAAGAAAATACCTAAAGTGACATCACATCACAAAATGGAAAGCAAACCCATGTATCGATAAGCCCAAACGATTAGTTAGAAAACACAGTGAGAAGGAAGTAACACAATCAGTATTTCTACTGATTTGCAGTAGAAATACAGCTCTCATTTAATGCTATCTGTGAGGTTCTGAAAAAATACTAATCTTAACGTGGATAAAGAGTTACATTGTACAAAAGCATTGTTTTAACTAGCAATCTTTTTGTGTGCTGCAGGAAGCAATCCAATCTGTAGCTACGGAGGCTGATGAAGGAGAAACACTTATCCTAATAAATGTTCTTCCACTCCTACAGCCATCAGACATTCAATGAGAAGCACTGTCAAAATGAAAGATCCACCCTCTCAATCATCTGTTGTGATCTCCATTGTTATACATGTGAAGCAACACAATTCCATGTGCAAGTGATTCAATTCTGAAACATGGAGGAAGAGTAAATGTAGGAGAAAAAAATTACCTGCTGTCCCTGGAGCCTCTGCTGGAGCTGCATGCGTAGCTGCTTTGGTGTGTTGGTCCGAGGTCTCATCACATTTGCTCGGGGATGCATACTTTGCAGAGGAAAATTGCTCGGTTGGCTCATCTGATTCATCACTGAATTAAAAGATGGCTGTTGTCCCTGGATGTTACTAAAACCTCCTGGCATTGCTGCCCCTTGCCCTTGATAGGGTTGACCATATAACAAAGGCTTCTGGTCAATCATAACTGAAGATTCCTGACTTTGAAATGAATCTTGCTTGGGTTCCAAAGCTTGTCCCTTCAACAGATACAAAAGCGCTTTCACTAGCAGTATATATAGAATTCCTAAAGAAGCAATAAAACTAACACAGCATAATACACCAGCCAAATATTTTTTGGGTAGAACATAGAATGGACAACTACTGTTAGTTCTGTCTCCAGTCTAATGAAATAGTAAAAGTGATTAATAATAATTCTTTTTAAAATGAATTTTGCTGCACACTGCATACACAGGCAGACCAGTGTCACTATTCAAGCCCCTCTGCACTTTATGATGCTATTTGTACAAATGATAGTGTCATTTTGTGGGTCATAGCAAGTTCCAAATTACTCACAGAAGTTCTTTTTCCTATTTGCTAGCCATGCAAATTCAAGCTTGAACTGAAGGAGAGGGAAGCATCCACATCACTGCCAGTCAAATAATTCACAACCTAAGCTCAGCTGACAACAGGCTACTAAAGAAACCCAACACAATTCTCATCTTATAGAATTACAATGAATTACACCCAAACCCCCACCTTTATATACTAAGGCATGATACAATAAACTTCTGCAAGAATATGCCATTTTATGTTTCTTGTAATGCACAAGAAAATTAATCCATACTGGGCTTCTCCACTGAAAATCACTAGTCAGTGTAGAGGTTTCCAAAGGCAAATGTATGAAAATGAAGATGAGGATGTGAGGAGACAAAGTAAATGAGGAGGCCCTCTTCACTTTCTTTTCAAGTAACAAAACAATATTGGTCTTTGGAAAATAAATGGCCAAAATATCTGTTTCCTTACTTGGTTTACAAGATCAGGAATTCCTAATGCTCTGTCAATTTCTTCCAGACCTGTGACATCTGTGTTACTCAGTAGTGTGTGCAGCTGATCCAGAAGCGCCCTTTCATCATTCTGGCCTTCCATATTTGGTGCCGAACATAAGAGATCATCCAAAGAGCTTCTAACTAATTGCCTATAAATAAAAAAACATTAAAATCATAGAATCGATAAGGTTGGAAAAGACCTCCAAGATCATTGAGACCAGCCTTTGACCGAATACCACCTTGTCAACTACACTATAGCACTAAATGCAACATCCAGTCGTTTCTTAACACTTTAGGAATGGTGTCTCCACCACCTCCCTGGGAAGTCCATTCCAATGCCTGACCACTCTTTCAGTGAAGAAATTCATTACAACCATTCCAATGAAAACCACAATTTTTATATAATATATTGAGCTGGGTATGATTAAGCACTATAGTCACCCAGACGACTGAAGTAAGACTTAACAACTTCAGTCCCAAATTTATGTCCATGTGCCACATAGAGATATGATTTCAGAGTTTCCCATCTCTTTTTTCTGTGCCTCCCAACTCAAGGATTGATAGATTTTGTTAACAATGCCTTTTGTGGAGCTGGGTTAAAAGATATCCAGTGTCAGATCAGCAGCAGAAATGGAAACATTTCTGAAACATTCCAGAAATGGAATTCTGACTCCAATCTGTTATCCCCACTGTGTATGCTACACAATTTTATTTCCAGGTCTTAAATTCTTCTGACAGACAGTGAACAGTTGTATTTAGAATTAGCTTGAAACCTTCTCCAAGTCTACCTGTTTTGTGAACTCCGTGATGCTTGCTCTATGGACATCATATTGTCAGGCCACAATCCAGGTTGGTTAGAAGGTCCACGCTGTCCATACGGATTCCCTCCCATGTCAATGTTTATCTCATTTGGCCCTGCGAGGTAAAACATTTGTGTATTTTTTAAAAACCAAAGGCCTCGGGTTACTCTCCTAGTGTTCACATTAGAATGATCACACAAATTGTCAAGCAGCTTTGTGAGCTTTCCATTATCCTGTTTTACAGTGTATACACACATAAACTCAGAGTCAAGATAATTTCACAAGTATAACCGACCACAGATTTAAATATGGCAGACAGTGACCTAGACCTGCTATGCTGTTACAGCAGAATTGCTATTTCTAATCCTTTAGCCTCTCAACAGGAGCATGATAGACATAGCACTTGACATGAAAAAAAAAAACAACCAAATTTCTGGACAATGACATCTGGGTACCAGCAAATACACACCGTCATAGTGACGTCAAAATTTGGCAGCTTAAATTCCAATACAGAGTGGAAATCAAGAGAAACACAAAGTTGATAACATTTTGCTCTTTGGGAGTACTTTCTTCCCTCTACCTATCCAGGGACGTACAGCACTACATAGGAGAATTTATGTCATCCCGTTATTTCCCAGTATCTGTGTCAATCACCTAGCAACAATGATTTCTACGAAGCTAAGCTGAAAAATTCTGACTTAGTCAGGACTGCACAAATTTCTTCCGTATTTAAACTTGATATCCATTTGTTGCATTGAAATAGTAAGTCTGTTTAAGAGAACTGGTAACAGCCCTGGTAGCTTTCCATGATAAGAAATGACTGCTGTCTATTTAAGCTGGTTTGGGGCATACTGGTATTGGCATAGTAGATCGGACAATTTCAGCTCTAGACTAAACCTTTGTTAAAGATATAGAACAGAAAAAACCCACAGGTTTTAAGACTGTTTATATTTTAGACATACAGCTTATTTTCTCTCATGCACACTTTGAAGAGAAACAGTATTTGCAATGTGGTTTTATATGAAATTTGGTTACTCCATGTGAAAAGAATTTTGAAATACTTGGAGAGAAAAATTTCAAAAGACACTGATTACCAAGAAGTTAACAGAAAAAAAAAAAGGCATCTATATCAAGTAGGATGAATTAAATTAATCACAATACTAGTATCTTCACATATGGAATCATAGATGCCATTTAGCTCCTGGAATTTAGCAGAGAAGTACTGCACTGAAGAAATACACAGAAATTGTTCCCCCCAAATCTCGGGACCCAGAACAAATTATCTGTTCATGAGACACACAGCACCAGAAGAAAACAAGAACACCACCAAAAAGTCATAAAATGTCATAGTCAGGGAACAATAAGAGTCTCTACCTCAACAAGCCTTTCAATGAAAATCTAGCATTTTACCAAAACTGCAAATATTCTTATGATGAATCCTTACCAAGAAACCAGTGAGCTAGAGCTATGCAGGACAATAAGAAGTTAAGAACTTACCCATGTGAATCATTTGCTGTTGCAGCATTGGCCTAGTACCAGGTATGCTGTTAGAGCGAACAGGCAACCCAGACATAGAGCCACCCTCCGGGGGCCTGGGAAGGGTTGTACTAAATTCAGGTCCTGGTCTCAACATCGAAGCAGAACTTGCAGATTCCAATCTGTTCACCTTGGAGTTTGGCAAACCCCAGTCTCCTGACTGGTGCTGATTCATCACATTTCTGTTGGGAGCGCTTGCTATAATGAAGCGCAGAAAACACAATTTATTATCTGGAGTACATTATATATTTTGGTTTTAGAATTATTTTGCTATTTCACCAAGTGCACCTGCTTATGTCAGAGCAATTGACTGAAGTCCTACAAAAGCAACTAGAGCTCACCATGCCAAGTTCTAAATCATACAAAACCTATATGAGTCTAAATGTATGTAAAGTTCATAATGACTGGCTGCCACTGTGAACTGTTCTTGCTTCTATATATCAAAAGTGCATGTTAAACTAAAAACTCAAAATAGTAAAAAATAATTTAACTACTTAAATGTAGTAACACAGATTACTTAAATGTAATGACACAGATAGTAAACAGTTATGTCCTTTTAATTTTAGCTAAGATAATAATTCAGAAGTATTAATGATGGTAAAATTAAAATTCATTAATGTTAAAGTTTCTTCTAACTGAAATTTGTATTTTAATCTTGCAACTTTTTTTACATAAAAGCTTTTTCCTTTACAATGAGAGCTGTTTGTACACAACCAACAAACCCAGATTTGCTCCAAAATTTTCTTGGTTTTCAATCATTCTTGGATTTCCACCCATCAAGTTTTGCTTTTGTAACATGGAGAATGCATTGACATTCCTCACTGAAGCACCTGAGCCCACAGGGCTGTCTAAAGACAAGGCTCTGTTAAAAGGTGGGCGAGTAGTCTGCACAGACTGGGGACTCTTCACACCTGTTAAAGAATTAAAAGATGCATGCAACTGTACATTTTAAATAAAATATGCTATTAATGACTTAAATAAATTAGTCTCGTCTTTTTATGAGCTCATGTACTTGATCTTAAGCAAGCCAGGAATAGTTATGTTGCTTACGTTCTCACTACAAAAATTCCCATTTTGAACACATAGTTAAGATCTTTTGCACAAAAAGTCAAAGGCGGTTCCCTTTGGCCCTAGACAAAAAAAACGAGTTCATTTTAATTTGAGTTCTGTAATGAACTCAGTATAAAAGACTTCTTGATATATATAAGTAGACTGTCCAGACTTTGGTTAACTCTCACATGGAGGTAGAAACAAATGGTTCTGTTTGGAACAGCTGGAATCCAGACATGGTGTGTTCCTGAGCACAGTGTCCTACATGGACAATTAACCCACAAATCACTGTGCTTCACAGCCAATAATATCAGTGGCCTCACGTGTTCTTGTACCCGGTTTTATATTTTTCGTTATCCATGTTTCACCTCCTTCGGTTATCTCAGCAATCCATTGCCCTATATAATCAAGAGATGACCGGCGTCATGAAGGGAAGCAACAACTGCCATGATGCTGGTCTATTAGCTAGGTTATCCTCCCCTCCTACTCAGCTTCCTACCAAGGAAGGGCATTCCTTCTGATGTCAAGGAGGAGTAACGATTAGAATTTACTGGCCACAGGAAGAATAAGGAAGAAACTAAAAGCTTGTCACCAATCCCATATTATATCCCTAGTCATCAGTAAGGGATAAAAATTCTCAATTTTAATTTACAATTCACAAAACATCTTTCCTGATCCCTTGTCTCTGAGAAATCTACATTATTTGAACCCAGAATAAACTATAAAACAAAGAACTGAATGTTAGTCATTGTGTATATAGTAGGTGAGTGCTGTCAAGACAGCTAATAGTGTATATAATAGCCTATGAAAGCCATATATAATTAGCCATTTTGCATTACATTTGTCCTTGAAGATATAGGAGATGAAGAAAGTATTCTCTAAGGGTTTGAGGATGCATTATGTTTATATCAGGTAAGAAGAAAACCCTAACTTTAAAACCCAAGTGGTAGATTTAATTCCTTACCCAATAGAGCATTTCCTTGAAATAATGCTTGCTTTGTTCCAAGGTTATTTCCATTTGCAGACATAGCATTATTGTAAAACTCTGAACTAGTAAGATCACCTAGAATTGCATCCAAATTCTCCAAGTCTCCATTCATCTGGAAATGATGCAGTAAAATACCAAGGTTATTTATTCTCATATGGCTATACTTCAGTTTTTACTTAGCTCCTTGCTAATTTTAAAATACGTCACGGGGAGACAAACGTTTTAATTCACTGACACTATCTTGAGCTATCTTTTAACTTCCAAAGAACTTCAGATATCATTCAGATCCACTTTTTAGAGTATTTTGCTTGGGTAATTTTGAGAATTAGCAGAAACTGGAGGTACACATATGAAAATGGAAAGCAGTTCTGAATAGAAACATTTCAATCATCACAAATTACAAAGATAAAAACACAAATGATAGTGAACAGCATTGAGAATGTGTACTAATCAGTAATAAACGATGTATCTGTCATACACAAAAAGCTACTAGTGGATACTGTAAGACATGAAAATTACCCACAAGGTTTTTCCGGTCAGTTGGAGCCCTAATTTTCTTTAAAAGTCTGTCTTTAAATCAGATACAGTTTCAATAGAAAAATAATTCATATATAGTGGACCCATATCTTCACCAAAAAAACCTTCTCTGAATATCTTAATTACATCTCGGGAGCAAGTACTGAAACTACATGTTGCGTACTATTACAGAGTTGTTAGTGACTTTTCTATAAGTGGTATTCAAACAATGTTATAAGGTGTTTCACTTTTAGTCAGCCATTTGCTAATACAAAAAAAAGTGCAAAATTTTTTTATTTACGCAGTTATTACTGATTTCGGAAATTCAAGGTCTAAGAAATCGATATATCTTCAGTAAACTCTGCCATACTGACCAGCACTATTTACTTCAAAGTTCCAAATCTTACGACTTAAATACAAAAATGTTATATACAGATTATTATTTTAAGAACAGCTGTTCCTAACAAGTGTACTGCTGGTTTCAGAATGGTTGTTTCGTGGTGCTAGTTTTCTGTATCATTACACTTCTTGGAATTCCAGCTCTAGAATTTATTTCTTTGTATTTATTTATACAAATTATATATACATTTAAACATTTTAAGATGTATTTATTTGAATGCTGAATACATCTATAAGGAGTATTTGGAAGAACATATTTCCCCATTTAAGGTAAGAAAAAGAGCACTAAAACCAATGAATGAACAAAACCAAATCATGGCTATTTCAACGTTCTACACATTTTTGCGTAGTGTTTATATTTTCAAAACGACATCACGTTTTTACCTTTTGCTTTTGTATTGCCAACTAATTACAGAGGCAGTTACAGCCCCATTTCCTACTAAGCCATAAAACCAAACATGTGCTAAGATCTGAGTTTTGAATAATTTGTAAATATTACCTTAATCGTACCATAACTTAAAAACATTAGTCCAGGACTTCAGGACTTCAGATTTGGTTATACACATATCCTGCAGTTCTTTTTGTTTGTGCTTTTTCATTCACAATTAAACCTGAGTTTGTTGTTTCACATCATTTGCACAAAGCTTTTTAAGAAATGTCTACACATGCGTACTGTAGAGTGTTCGATATTTAGTCATTCACTGTAATAATGAAATATTGGTTAGCTCACTGCCATCATTTTACATTACACTGTACCTCCTCAGCTGGCTCCATTTTTATTTTCGTCTCTTTTTCTTGAGTTGAAGTAGGAATTGTAGAACTCGTGCATTGTCCCATCTTACTATCCACACCTTCCACTTTAGGCTTCAACTCTTTGGAAAGCGGATCCTTAATATCATCTTTATCTAGCAGATATCTTAGCAAAGCATTGTTTTCTTTCTTCTTTGGGCTCAGTTGTTCCTGTTTGACAGTGCCTTCTCCACAGGAGGCTGTGTTACTAGCATCATGATATGTGTCTTTACCAGTAGCTTCAGCTGTGATCTTGGCCACCTCTGCTGGAGAATTACCATTCTGCAACAATTTATGTAAAATCCTGTGCTTCTCTTGCAGGAGCGACCCATGCATGTTTGAGGAGGAAGATACCCCTCCAGATGTTGATGAGGAAACTCCTGAAGGACTGGTAACACTGGTAGAAGATTCTTTACAATTTGAGTCTAAAGGTGAGTTTGATGGTGTAGAATGTCCTCTTTCATCTGAGGAGCACGTGAGTAGCTGAAGGAGTTTTTTATGCCCTTTGCTCTCAGATGGTCCTCTCTGACTTTCAGATCCTTCCAGATTACCCTCTTTGCTATCTTTTTCACTAAGCAGATCCCTGCTGTTTGACTGGCAGATGGAACTTTCCACTTGGTTTTGTTCACAATACAAACCAGAAGGGCTTTTGGAGTCCTGGGTACTTGTTTTACTTTGCTGAGTTATGCTAATGTTCGGGGAATTATCCAATTTTGGACCCGGTGAAGAAAGTGTTGATAATAGGGAATTTCCAACACCCTCACTAATGGCTTGCAGAGCACTAAGAGAACTGCTAGAGAAAGTGCTGTTGCTAGTGTTGCTGGCAGATCCCATTGGCGAGTGCATACCTGTATCATGTGACAGAGATCAAACTTATTAGATTACAGTACTACCTATATCTACTCTTCCTTTGGATTATGTATGACTGCCACATTGAGTTCATAATTTTAAAATACATTTTTACCATGAAGTCATACGACATCCAAGTAACACATACAGGGTCATATAGAACGGGTAAAAAGGATGAAAGATGAGATTCAGATAAAAGTGGGAGGAGACAGCTTGAAAAAAGAAGAGCTTATAGCAAAAATAAAATACCTGTAACTGGAGAATACTGGTGTGAACTCATTTTTGGACTCCCTCGATTCCTAGGAGATACCATTAGATTCTGTTGGTTGGAAGTTAAGCCAGGACTACCATGTGGTGGGCTACTCATATTTAACCCATAACTGTTATTCTGATAAGCAGAGGACTGCATTCCAGGTCCAGAGTTCACCGGCCCCATATTCCCAGGGCCTCCGTATCGAGTGCTGGTGAGCTGACCCACTGCATTGGGATCTCCCATCCCATAGTTCCTGTTCTGCATTGGCATGGTTTGACCAGGTGACATGTTCATAAGACCACTAATAGCATTTGTGTTTCCAGTCACAGGTGTTCTGATGTTTTGCCCAACAGAATTAGGATTTGGCCGATATCCACTTTGTTCTCTGTAAATTCAACATCATCCCCAGAAACCCAAAGAAAATAAATTAAAACCTTATTTGGAATCATGTGCTACAAATACATTATTATATAATTGCCCAAATATTTTTTCCAAAAAAGAGCAGTGAGAATTCAAGCTTCCACAAAAGCAGAAGTAAGCCATGACACTCATTTATTCATTACAGAAATGCTTGATCCTTTGTGGGCTTTGAGTTAGAAGCACATACAGTATCACTGCCTCAAAAGGCTTTAATCAACCGTCAGATTATTAATCAGATTTATCAATTTAAAGATCCTCCTTCTTTTACTACTTTCCTGAGTTAATGCCTGACACCATTCTACTGTGCACATTAATGATGCCTGACCCTGAACAATCTCAGTTACTAATTTTTCAGCGTCTGGAGGCACTCTAATGCCAGAAGGAGACAGATTCCCTCCAAAGTGACCTTTCAATTATTCTTGCAAAGAACAAGAACAGGTCATAGCAAATGCTACTTAAGGTACATTTCAGTCACGGATTATGCATCTGAGAGGGTTTTGTTGTCTTTAACTGGTCTCCAAAAGCATGTGACTGAGCATTTCTATTTTCAGTGTTTCACCAACATTACCACAAAAGACTAATAAAAACATAGCACAGGCTTTGTGCAGGTATTGAGAAAAAAAGTTCTCTTTTGACTGTGACTGTCCTTCTGCCACACAGTTAAAATAGGACTCTGTAGGTTTACACATTTATTTGTACGCTATGCAGCTCTGTTTCCCAAGTTATTCCCCATCTGAGTTATAATCAGCTAAAATATTTTACCTGATTAAAACTCAGATGGGCAATATTTTTCTCTGGTTATCTTCAAGGTCAGATGTATTTTTAAAAACTATGACACGTAAGTTATAAACAGATCCTACTAATTTCACCTTTGAAGGAAGTGGGTAGAGACAAATCCATGGCGGTCATTAGTTACAGGATTTCGAAACAGTTTACTCTTTGTTTGTGCTGTCACTATTGTACCATCCGCTAAAGAAAACCTATACAATGGGGTTTCAGCATGACCTTGTGTATAAGCTGTAAAGGGAATATACAAATACAGTTAATATTTAAAATCCCAAGAATTATTAATATGAATTAGAAGATATTTTTGATGCAATACCCTTCGTTTTCTAAAGATTAAGAAAGCCCCAAAAAACCGTAAAACTTTAAAAATAAATAAAATAAGAAAAAGGCATCAACACAACTGTTACCACTTTCAGAGAGTGGTTCTTTAACAAAGGAAGGAGTGAATTAAAATAAAGTCAAACTAACATTAACCAAAAATAACAAGCTGATGATAATTAAAGATGACATATCACCACAGAAATATAACTTTCTCTGTCATTGCTGTATCAATCTATAGAAAACCAGCTTCCCTGAGGTCCCCAGATCACGTATCTGATATTTTCCATGAAAATTTCCAAAACAAACACATTGAAAAAACAAAACAACTTTCAGCAGAATTTCTCATTCTCAAGAGATCATCCTCTTTCAGCTTGTAAATGAATCACAGTAATTAACAAAAAACATGAAAAAAACCCAGGAACACAGGCAGAATTTAGCATTTTTGTTTTTCAGAAAAAAATGCAGCCCCTAGGAGAAGCAATACAACCCAAACATTCTAAACTGATTTTTACCTTCATGATAGTGGCGTTTATTTGACCATGACTGCCCATCATTATGGCATAAGAATCTCTGAATACACCGACGAATTATATCTTCAAAGCCAGGTCTCATGGAAGATCGTAACGAGTTTGTATCAATGTTGACAAGTTTGCCTTAACAGGAAAGAAAATACACAAGTTAAATTCTTTATGACTATGACAATTCTTTTTGTATAAATATGGTACATTTCATAAGACTCCAATATCACCCTTTTAATCACTGAATTCTGAGCATGCAGAAGTTACATTTATGAATTATCTGCCATACGAGAACATGCTGCTGCTTGTTAAGGCATCGCTATTCTAAGGGATTTATATAATTGAGTAAGAGGAAGTTAATCACCCACAGGTCAATGTCAGAGCTTTAGAAAACAGTAACTTTAGTCTCTGGTTACAGGCACCTAAGGGATGCACAGAGTAAAATTTTAAAAAATACCGACCAACTACATAGAATGAACATCATAAACACAAACTGGCATCTGAAAAAGTCCCATTTAGATCATACAACTCTTTCGATTTAAACAGCATAAACCATTTTAAACATTAGCTCACGTATTGTATAAAAATACAAACATTCCGAAGGACTTCCATTCGCTTCAGTTACGACCTAAAATATTTCTTACGCGTAAAGGAAAGCAGAACGGCAACCATTTGAAATGCTAGTCGAAACACAAGTAATGCTTTTTACCAAGCTACCAAACAGTAACATAGAGAAGAAAATGCCTCCCACGGCTTTTATTACACCTCACTGCCAACAACGGTATATTGCAAAAAGCAGTTGGGAATTCTCAGTATGAATTCCGCTAGTCACTACAGGTACACAATACATACTCCATTTATGTAAAACAAGAGCACATGGACAAAGAAGACTCCTTCATACCTTCCTCCTGGGTATACTTCCTACCTGAAAGATCATGTCTTGTAATAAAGCTCTCTGGATTTGTTGGAAATGCCCTTTCTGCAGTTGTGATACGACGCGCCACACAAATCATGCAGGACTGCAAATCTGTATTTAAAAAAGAATGTTTCTTCTTTCATCTTCTCCTGTTTTACTCTATTGAAGAATCTAATAAAATAGCTGAAGCGTCTTTCGTTGTTACAATGGAAGTACAGACAGTAAGGATTAAAGTTGCTGTGTTCTTAAAAATGGATTGCAAAACACCAAAGAGCTTTTCACAGAAATTTCTATGCAGGATAATTCCACAAAAATTCCTACCTTCCCCCTCTTCCATCATAGCTCTCGGCTGCGATAAAGCAAAGCACTGCATAGTTTCATATCTCTGACGGATATCCTGGTAGCCACCTACATCTTCCAAGAGATCATGAGAGCTTTTCACCATCATCCGGCAACTGAATGTATGGCTCTTCTGTCTGGGTGTTTCATTACTCCAAGCAACTCCATTAACTTAAAAGAACACAGTAAGAATTCATATAGATTTTCAGATACAATCAATTCATAACTGATTCTTCTTAGTTTAGATACCCTGTTCCTAGATTACAGATTGTAACGACTATTTTAAGATGCCTTCTCAAAATACCATCAATATAGCTTGGTATAAAATAGGAGTTTTGAGAACCAAGTGAAAAACACCCTTTCTTTTGCACGACACTTTCAGTCACTTGAAGGAGTGCTGGAAAGTCATTCGCACTTTTTAAAAGCAAGCAGTTCCTTCAGCTAACCTTGTGGTATTAGGAAAGGTGTTCCTTTAGTGTCGCCGTTTGAAAGTTACATGTAAACAAATTGCAAAGATTAAAGTAAAGTGTGAATTTCCAGCACATTTATTTCTGATGGCATGCTGTTGTAAAAACACAGTAATATTTATCAAGATTAATGTATTTTTGTCGTCAAAAAATTCTTTATAGAAGTAATCTCTTTTGAAAGGTTATCCATTACAAGGTCTTTTTTTCTTCTCTGATTGCTTTCAAATAGCCTAGTAAGTGTAGTAAATCAACTTTTACTACCTGAAGATTTAGGTAAGTTTTTAAGAAAGTCCTTCCGGTCCTCTTCATGCAAGATACCATAGACGCTTGTATTAACCAAATCTTCTTGTTTATACTGCAGATACTGTGTGACATTTTCTGATACAAATACTATGTTCCCATCTCGATTTACAACAAAGAGGAAGCCGTCCAATGCCTAAATATTAACATGACAACACATCATATAAGACATACCAACTAATTCTGAACATAATTTAATTGGAAAACTGTGTTGGTGATAAATATAAGTTACAATATATTCATTTATTTTCAAGGATAGAGATGAAGTTTTAAATTCTTCTTTGAGGACAAGTGTGTCTGGTAGGGAATTATTTAAATAATTACAGTAACTAATATGTTCATTTGATATTCCATTCAGCTTTCACATTGATAACCAGCCTTCTTGTTTCATTCTTGATCCATTTGAACATTAGATCATGAATTTGTAACATTAATTCAATAGTCAGAGAATCGAAACAAGTTCAGTAGAGACAAGTAGTAAGTCACGAATAGGAATACATTTCCACTAACGAGTGATGAGATAGGAGGATCTAGCCAAATACTCCATGTTCTTAATTGAAAGAAAAACCCAATACCTAGGTTAAAAAATCAAGCTTCAAAACAGCTTTAATGAACTTGTAAATACCAGATTGGTCTTCTAGGCATAAAGAAAGGCTATGTGCTATGTACCTTTGTTTACTATTATTCTAGGGTTATTTTACTTGAAGGCAATATTGATTTAAAATGCTTCATAACTTAGTAACGCAAATGCAAACACACATAACAAACCTCTCCTTACAAAAACTCCTCAATTTAATGTCTATCCCCTACAAGAAATAAAATATTCCTTGTGCTTGAATAAGCACTGCTTCAGTAGAATTTTGCTAATGACTGCTGCAGTAAATAAAGCATCGGAATATTAGAAAAAGTCAAAGGCTATTCTATTTCCTTCTACAGAGAATTTAAGCAAAATTAAGAAAACATGATAGATTTTATTCCTGACTCCTTCAAACATACTTCTGCATGGTTCTTGCATACTGCCTTATTACTACAGGATTGCACACTTTATTGTAGTATTTTCACCTGCCTTAAGTATTTGGTTCCACAGGCATCTACTAGGGCCTAATTTGTACTTGCCTGTAATAAAAGAGGTCCCAATGAATCCTTGTCAATGACTCCCTGACCCGTGGAAGATACATCAGCTTTCTGAACATCATCATCATTAGAAACTGCTTTTCCTGAAAGGCAAAAGATTCATTTCCGTAAAGCGACATTTCACCTCAAGAACACATTTTAATATTAGAAGCCAGATTCTAGGAAGCATGTGAATAAAGGCAAAAAGAAGCACAAACGAGAGAGGAGGGCTCATATACTGTTAGTTGGTAAGACTAGAAAAAATGTCATGGCCACGTAATGCTGAACTCTTTGCTCACATAAATTGACTTAGCAGTTGAAGTTGACAAGATGAACTTGCTTTGTGAACATTTCTTGTTGTTTTTCAGATGCTGTCCGATGAATACCTGCTGAGTCTTTCAACAGCCATTAAACACACTCATAATATATATCTCTTTGTTGTGTTTTTATTTTCATCATCTCATTATCACTGGTCACAGTCTTCAGATGCCATCAACACTGTTCCACAAAAAGGCCTTGATTCATGTTAACAGTTGTGCGTCTGTACGTGTATATGTGTGTGTGTGTGCGCATACATATAACAAAACTATATTTTAAAAGTTAAAGTATCCTAAATTAATTGATTGCAGGGGAAGGTGGAATGGGAATCCATGCCATGCAGCAGAATTACAGAAAAAAAATTGTAAACTTTATGTTGTGGTACTTGCCACAACAGGAGGAGCTCTAAAATGAAACATTAGAATACACTGGATGACACTGCAAAAAACCTTAAAAACAGAAGATTATTTTTAAAAATAGTTTTAGCATGTTTTCCTAAGATGTGACACTTTACCACAGCAGGTAAGATACATCCCACAGCATATTCCATTTTTGTAACATTTTACTGCCCAAATGACACACAAAAGCTTGGGAGGCTAGTCACTGGGAGGTGGAGATGGGGGTGGGGTGGTGTTTAAAAAAAGAAATTATATATACCCCTCACTCTATATTTCAAGACATGGGTTTTGCACTCACCTGTTAGTTGAGAAACAGGTATTATATCACTTAGGTTTACCCTTCCTGACAGAAATTACCAAGATATGATGCATTGCTTCTTTCTCCTTTGTCGACTCGGCTATATTCTGAGTACATTCAATCACACTAAAAAAGCACTAAAAATCACTGTCTCTGATTGGAGGCTTGCCCATAAGAAAAGGATGAATTTCCTTGAAGTGAAGGGCAACAGCATGTATTCTTCATACCGGTGAGTATTTGGTATATTGTACAGGTAGATGGTAGAGTACCATCTCCTTTTTTTTACCTTGTCTGTGGTACAAAACCAGTAAGAAAGGTCATACAAAGTTTTAAAATCCTGGTTCCCAATAAAAAGTGATGATAAATACCTGTTTACTTTTAAACAGAAGATTACTTAAGGCGCATTTAAGGTTTGAATCAAGACAAAGTCCAAACACCTGCTCAGTTACATGCTATTGTGAAAACCACTACTCAGTTTCCCAAGTAACTATTGCTTCAAAAAAAGAATCACAACGAAATTAAACTATTCATTTTGACTTAGCAGGGAACTGTACCTTGCTCTTTTATTTGTCGAATCTGTCTCACGGTTTCTTTTAAAATAGCACATTTGTCTGGTTTGACATTGAAATTGTCAATGTCACTCAGATTAGCAGATATCAGCTCAGCCAGTTCTTCAATGTATTTGCTTTCCTGCTCACGTCGACGCTTCTCACCACCGCAGACCAGACTAGGAATTAAAAACATTGTTTCGTATACTTACATACCATCCTATACAGAACCTGTGCTCGCTCTGTGAACTATGAAGTACTTCACTTAACACTCACCCTTTAAACCTAGGCATTAGTTATTCTTCCAGCAAACACGAATCTGAAGGGCGAGTGTTTGTGTTTTGTTACGCTGTTGTTCGGTTTGGGGTTTGTGTTTGGTTTGTATTTTTTTTAAGAATTTCAAGTACAAATTTATATCAAGAGGATAGAAGAAAGCTATTAATAAAAAAAGATCCTCCTGTTTTTACTCTATTACTTTATTGTCAGATTTCATGAAAAGAGCAGCTGCTTTTGTTACAAAATGTAGCACTCATACAGAAAGTATATTTTAACCTTATAAGTCGTTTTACAGTTGCTTGAAATTTATTAGACAAACGAAACTGAATTTTAACATTCTATGAACTCCCTTCAGTTTGCTTGTAAAGAAATAACTATAGAAAGTGATACCTCAGAAATTTCTAGGCCAGGACCTAAATGCCATCTCAACATGCAAGAAAAGCAGAATCCCAGACAACCTAATGTTGCTGGATAAAGTCTCTCTTTGAAATTCCTTTTCCTACCCAGGATGCTGAGTAAAGAGACTGTCTACAGACTACACCAACAGGGAGAAACATCATACACAGTATGGCAAGAAGCACTCAGGGCAGGGGCAAGAATGGACACATCAAGGTAATTGGAAGAGAATAACCATTCTTTGAGAAGAAACCCATCGAAAGAGTTAGGTAAGTATGCATGGACCAGCACTGGAGAAAACAAATACATTACAAAGCAGGAGCTCGAAAGACAAAAGAAAGCTAATGAAGGGCGACAATCTGGAAAAGAATTCCTGAATGGACAGACAGACACTGTAGAAAG
Source organism: Gymnorhina tibicen (assembly GCA_013399875.1). NCBI lineage: Eukaryota > Metazoa > Chordata > Aves > Passeriformes > Artamidae > Gymnorhina > Gymnorhina tibicen. The sequence goes on along the minus strand of VXAZ01018986.1, from coordinate 41,750 downwards.
AGAAAACGGAATGGAGGACACTCATAAAAATACACTGGGATACAGTGGAAGCATTTAAGGATCTCATCCACAATCTGTTGAATGATGAAGGCAATTGGCATGGGGCACTGGGGATGTATACATAAAAGGGACAAATATTAGCACACACAGTGCCTGAAGATGAACTTAATAAAAGTTAATACTCTGTGGGAAGAAGAACACGAAATGATAAAGGAGAACACTTCACATGGTGGGGAGCAATGAAGCTTGTGGGGAACAGAAAACCGAGTCTCTCAGACAACAGTATCTGACAGAGTTCGGTGAGGGGCAGGAAGATAGCACAGATCGCCAAAATTTAAGATGAACTCGCAAAGGACTAGTCTAAAGAAACGTAAGTACAAACAAACCAGCAAGAAGCTCAGTCTCTTGCAGTATTCTTTGCTAAATGTAACCACCTGAAATGAGGCCTGTCAAATCAATTACCAGCTACAAGCTGTTGCCTTAAAAATTCCTGTGAAGCAAGAGGTTTTTCTTCTTTTGCCTTGCAATCACAACTTGAAAAGCGATTCCTTATCTAGTGGAAGGTATCCCTGCCCACGACAGGGGAACTGGAACTAGATGATCTCTAAGGTCCATTCCAACTCAATCCATTCTATGATAGGTTCCCTGCATTAAAATTTCCACAAGAGTCTAATTATAAAGCACAGTTCAACAACTTTGGCGTATCGACACCTAAGTAAAGTACCTATCTTCACAACAGAAGCTGGCCTGGAGAATTTTTCAACTGAACAAATTCCTTAGTTAGAACTTACTCTAAACTGCAATACAAACTTGAAAAATATTTTTAAAAACTCATTAAAAACCAGGAAAGTTCTATATAAACCTACCTTGCACCTGGTGTATCACAGGGCAATGGCTTGCGCTTCCTTGACTCATTAGTCAAACTATCCAAGGAGTTTTCTCCTAATCCACTCATCTTGACCATGCATCAGCAACTAAAAGCAATGAAATAATAATTGTGAATACAACGCTCAAAATATTAATTCAAAATACAGAGAACTTATCCAGATGAGCAGTTTATTTTTATCAGATTTACAAGTGACTTTTCTTACTGCAAATCCATAAACTTTTTGCTACTAAAAAATAATGCTTGGTTACCTTTCTTTAAAATCTACCCCGTATTTAGCCAAAACACAGGTTTATAAAGCTTTGTATCACTGCAAGCAAAAGTAAAGGCTAAAAATGCATTTGTTTCAGAGATATTTAAAATGTGCACCATTGTACTGGGACCACTGTATAGCTCCAATTCATCTTAAAAAAAAAGATTCTCGGTATTTAAACATGTATTTCGATAACCTGAAAAGAAAGCGATAAATTAATGTCATAGCAAAATACAGTTGCAGAAACAAATAATTTTCATCCCTAGGAGTAAATCAGGGGGCTTACAGGAGTTTCACACCCATCTCTGTATAAAGCCCACAGATTACTATTACCATTTTCATAGGTTACTATTGTTTTTGTATCTCTTGCTAAACCTCCTAAAACTTTGAGGCCAAGGGAAGCAACAATTTCAAGCATCTTTCATTTCTATTGCTTCTGCAGCAAAGATTGGGTGATAACCCAGGTGATATCAGGTGATTTTGCTGAAGTCTAGTTACGTTAAACAAACCTGGCAGATTAGATATATATGACGCTCATCTCCCCTCACTCCCAAGAGAAAAAAGGAGCACAGACACAGAGGAGAGAAGGAAGCTGTGTCAGGTCCTGCTACGCTACAATCAACAACATGGTGAGGGAGGAAAAAAATTTGATGGATCTATGCTATGTATGTAGTTGGAGTACTTTAGAACATAACTGGAACTATGAAATGATCTAAGAAATTGGTTTTGGTCTTTTGTACTACAATGAGACAAAACAGATCTGGGCAGTTAGAAATTTTGAATTATTTTATCCTTTTTACAGAAATTTCCAAATTATCTGTAAATTTAATTTACCGCATTCTAGTTCAGACTGCAGTTCTTTACCCCATACAGCAGTGGCAATAAATGGTGCTATATATTTAGTTAATAGAGCTAGACTTGTCAGTTAGAGAGGAACTTTTCGGTAACATAACCCAGGCACCAAGAAATCTTTCATAGAAAGAGTTCTTTATCTCCACAAGCAAAAACCACCATTATGACACTCGTTAAATGAAACTGGCCTAGGATGACCAAATTCCTAGGAGTCAGTGATCACATAACACAAGGACAAGAAACTGATATAACTATATGAAGTTTATGTTAAGGTATCAGAGGCTGGTAGCCAACTGACTCAAGCAGCTCCGCACAAGAGAATACGGGCACTCCGTTGAACAAGAAGTTAGTTAAACACGGGTCATCAGTGTATCCTTGCAGCAAAGACGACCAACCCCTCAGAAAGGGCACCTAATCAACTAACTGCTTCCAGGGCAAGACATCTGAGAAAAAAAGAAAAAAAGGAAGTGTGTTTTACTACTCAAAAGCAGTAACTTTTGAGTTTGCTAACTGAATTTTTGTTTGAATGACTGAATTTCTGCTTCTTGTGGGGAAAAAAAAATCTACGTTAGCTTTTTCTAAAGTCTAAAGTGAAAGGACAAAGACACATAAGAACAGATTTGCACGAAGCAGTATGGGGGTTTGAAATTCTACACGTGGAGAATTTAAAAGAACATTCTTCTTACAGCAGTACAAAACTTTCAAAGCTAGACAGGATGGAGGACTGGATTACTCTAGCATGTGTAAAAAGACCAGAAATGAAATGGCATCTTTTTAAAGTACACATTCTCTTTGCAGCTAAGAAAATGTTACAATGCTTAACATAAAATTGTATCATAACCAGTCCTCATGCCAATCGATATGCATTACAAAAGGAAGGATAAGATAACATGTTTTTAAAATTACAGCAGAATTAAATCCAACAATCAAGCATAATCTTCCATTTGAAATAAACAACAGATGCCTAACTCTGTACTATGGGCATGAACTGTACAGGTAAGAATTTGGTCTTACATATAAATATGTGATAAAAAACCAGGATGAATAAGACAAACCCAATAGAGATATGGAAGGGCAAGTCTGAAGATCTTTATCCATTCATATATTCCTCCAGGGCAAGAAACTCCCAAATATATATATAGTGGCCTACTTCACGTAAAGTTCAAGAAAAATACACTGTTAGGCCACTAGATGACAGTACAGAACTGGAGAACTGCAGGGATCGTATTTCCTTCAATTAAGCAGATGAACGAAAAACTACTCATCTGAACAAGTAAGCAGTTACAAAGAAGAGATCATAAAAACAGCTTATGACCATGCAAAAATCAGTCGGTTATCCGAAGCCGATACGCAGCATTACATATGACTCAAGGTCTTAGGCCTACAGACCTCACAACTAAGGCCAAATCTTCAGTCGTGCTGTAGTTGAGACATGCGCACGCTTCCAGGACTGCTTCTTCCCTCCCTTTAACTACACTTACAGGCTGAGTACAGACAGAACTGCAGGTTTAAGAGCTAATGTGGAAAGAGAAAGGAAGAGCTTAAAACGTAAGTCTTAAGGCTAGGTCAGGAAGTGTTGTAGTCCCCGAGCCACCGGGATGGCTGGGGAACCAGGGAACTCAGCAGCTCGGTGGTGGGTGAATTCAGAGATCTGACACCCCCCACAAGTCAGCTGGCCGAACCCTCCTCACCTGGTCTTGTGACCTGTGTGAGGAGGGTCCCCCTGGTCGGTCAGCAGCCAGAGGGTCACTCTAACCGTGGGTCACACCGCATTGGCCCTCAGCTGTGGCCCCTCCCCTGTCTGTGCCCCTTGATAAAGAACCCGGTGGGCGGGGCCCGCCCTCTTGCTACCTGGCCTGGCATGGGAGCTGGTCAGAAATAAACATCGGATACCTAGCGAGGGCCATCTCTGGACTCTTTACTTCTGATATCGCCAGAGCTAGCAGCTCTGTGTGGGCTTGGCCGCGTGCCTCCATCGCACGGGTGAGAGAAAGCTGTACGCGAGGTGCTGAGCACCGCCAGGAGTTCCTGAGCCAGGAATTCTTAGGGAAAAGCAACAGCTTTACCACCAGCTAAGTACCAAAGCGGCAAGGAAGGATGTGGACAAAGCAAGTATTTCTGAAGCCAAGAGTAAATTCTGTTTAAGGGGAGGAAGCATTAGAAACACATTAAGCAGTTGAAAATCTGAGCTAGGACAAGACATTTCACTGTAACATAATTCTGAAGGTTACATGGTTGCATTAAATGATTTAGAATAGAAATGTCATTTTTGATTTAACATCTACTTGTGCTGGGACGTAATTCACAATATGACTAAATAGAAAACCAAAAATTACTACATTTTGTCTCAGAAACATGATAAATATCAGAGAATAAAACCCTTCTTCTATTTAAAAAAAACTTTTCAGTGCCTAAATACAGGAGTTTGGACAAGGACGGAAAAATCAGTAATCTGCATAGGCTGTTACCCTACTCTTACACCCAAGTAGCTGGTGGTAGTTTATCGAGGCCTGAAGCCGCAGAGTCGCCGCACATGTATTTTCCTTTTCCTAAGAATATCAATACAAGCTGTGCAGGCAGGTCATGCCTAGAACAACTCTGTAACTGTTTAGCTAAGGAAATTATAAAAGCTGCTTCCCAATACAGATGGATTTACAGTACAAATTGTTAATGGTCAAACTAATTTCCCAGCTACAGGAAGTATTTGCCAAAGAAGCTACTACTCAGTGAGTTAATAATGAGAGAAATCACCAATTTTAAAAGTACCAGGTGTTATATTTGTTTGTTCATTGAGGATGAACCTGTAATTTCTAAAGGGCTAAAAAGCTCTTCCAAACGGAAAGCTGTTTTGGGGGTTTTGGGGAGTTTTCCTGAAGTAAATTAATTCAGAAGACAGCTCTGAGATAGAGGTTTCAAAAGTTGAAGCTTACATGCATATTTACTACTAAAAGAAAAAAAAAAAAAAAAAAATTAACACTGCCATCTTTGTAAACTTACTTTCTGAGCTAAGAGGCAACAACATTATTTCTGGCTTATGAGCCACTAATGCTGGCTAGAAAGGCCTCTCTGCTAGTTATACTGCGCAATATTACTTACCTAAATGAAGCATTTTTTAAAGAAAAGAATTACAGAGTGAAATTCTTTCTATTTTTTGCATTATTAAAATAAATCTAAAAGCTAGCTTAATTTGACCGAATAGCTCAGTTACTACATAAAACTGGGCAAATACAAGAAATTCTACTAAATTTTAAGTCAGTACAAATTACCAAAAACACAGGAATGATAATCTTCTGTCCTAGAATATTGTTCTTACTCAGAATAACGGAAATGCAGACATGACAGCAACATCTTCCATGAAAAATCTGACAATTGTTCTGCTTTCTTTGAAGCTGCATGTAGAATCTCAAAACATAGATGGCAAACCTACTGCACAGAAGGACAACTAAGAGCGGGACTGTATTATGAACTTAGGCTAACAATACATACTATCACACACTTTTTAATGAAATTTGTATGCGATTATTTGCTTAAAATGCAAGAAGCTACAGCAGATTGATTATATGTAAGGATGAAGAAATGCTGAATATAAATTCTATCCAGTGACAAGCCATTATGTTTTCTTAAAATTTATCTGTTCCTTGTTATATGATTCATAACTTCTTGGGATTTCTACATTTTAAAGCCAGGTACTTAATGAACAATAACTTCTACGTATAGAACAGTACTTAAATGTTTGCCACTCTGATGTCATCAGCACCTGCAACTAATTTGAATTTCTAAATTAAACTGCCCACGTTACGCCCCTGTATTGGAATACTTTGTCATTTCATTGAACATTTTAGAAATTACATGCATTTTACGCTACACTACGCATTTAGCCATTGAAAACAGATGACATAAACCCATACATTCCTCTGTCCAATACGATTTTCTAAAGGGTATTTGGAGAATAAAAGCCCTAGCTCTTGTCAAATAATTTAGATAGGTATGTGTTCGTATAAAGCGGAATGGTAAAAGTTGTGTGGAATAAAGATGTCCAGAGCCCTCCAAAGTTTATACTTTCAGAAAAACCAAGGTGACATAAGAGAAAGTTCAAAGTCTTCAAAGCAAGGCACCGTTTAATTCCATTGGTTGTAGCAATAATGAACCACTACATCACGATGCTCCTAACCCCACCAGCCGAGTGGAACCAAAGGCAGCAATATTTGGAGCAACAGTTCCAAACTTTCATGATTATCTGCAACATATTTTCAGGTATAATCTTAAATTTTCCAACATTCTTCTCAATTAAAGAAAACAAAAAATAACAAAGATCTTCTTGTTCAGCAGTAACTGTGCTGAAAAAACACCAGTCCTTATTATTAAGGTGCTCATGCCTACATCCTTTGCAATGTACCATATACTTTTCATATGTCAGGTCCATTCATTTCTCTGTGAAAAGCATAAATGAGTTCTTAGAAAAGGGACCGGGTTTTGCACGTGGCAGGTAAAATAAGTTCCGGTAATTACTAATCCATCCCTTGCAACAGCATATGTACAGCCTTCTAAACAAAATCATAGAATTTAAAGAAATCATGAGCGTTTATGAGTAGCAGTTTCCAACCTGCCAAGGTTTCAGTATTTCGACAGGGTAAAACCCATTGTCTTCTAAAATTCTTCCCTGGAGCAACAAGAAAACGATGCACATGCCAACAATACAGTACGTTCGAAATGGGTAAAGTTCCTTAGGCCATTTCCTATAGTGCATTCAAGCCAAAATGACGTTGAAATCGCTAAGCACAGTAAGCAGAAAGCTTTCAGTTTGATACAACTATTTCTTCCCTGGTCTTACTCAACTCACCCCCACAGAATTTGGAAAGCTACTAACTTAATATCCCTTAGATTGCTTTCTGCTAGTTTGTCTTCCAACACACTCGTTTCTTTCTCCAGGTCAAGCATGATTCACTCCCTTACACCCATGTTCTCAGTAGCTGGTAGATGAAAGATCTATTCACCAAACAGGACATGGCAAGTGAGAAGGTTTTGTCCTAGCAAGGGCCCAAAAATACAAAATACAAAATTTAGTTGCTGTATCTGTTTCACTGAAACAGTTGACTACCCTCCAAAACGCACAACTATACAATACTAACTTAAAACATATCCAAAATACTTTTTTAAATAATGTTTTTTGCATTAAATCATTTCTAATACTTTGTTGGTCCCATGAAACCGTCAAGTTTTTCCTACATTAAGTATGTGTACTTGTGGTATCTTGCATCCTTGGAAGCTCTTCTATCTGAGCCGATTTCTTGTTTGAAAAATTGACTAAGCAGAACTTAGCATTACTCAAAATAAGACAAATACAAAAAGTTAAGTCAGACAAGTTCATTTCAGTGAAACATGAGGATGCCATGGAACTTTTAAAATTGTATATAATGTTAAAATATTAAATATAATTCTCCCTCCTAAAAAGCAAGATGTAAGTCACATTTTTGCAAGATGCAGGTTGCAATACTTAAATTTTATTTGATAATAAATAAAACTACAGGATATTCCATTCTGCAACTCTGTACTGTATTCTTAGTGGAAATTTTTTATTTCAAACTTGTATCTCCCTCAAATACACACACAAAAAAAAAAAAAAATCAAAGCCTTCCAGTGAAACTTCTGATTCAAAATATTCTTGATATTATGCAGAGATTCTTTTGCTCTATGACTGACCACAGAAACAACTGATGTTTCCACTTACATAGACAGGAATCCACAAGAATATAAGCAGCAATTTCACTTTCTGGCAGTAGTGCAGTAAGGTTTTTGGTTTGAGTTGGGTTTTTTCCATCTTTCTTCCCTCCCATCCCTTTTTTTTTTTTTTTTAAGTACATGCTTCTCATAGACTAAATTGTAGCTTTAAAAATGTTCAGGTATATATAGTCCAAACATGAGATCGGTCACTTACTAGTCCTTAGCAAACATTCGAGCACTGCGTATTTTTCAGTGGACCTTCAGAATAAGAAGTCATTTTAAGTCACATCCTGGAAAACAAAAATAATATATAATATGTAACTTCAAGTAACTGTCATCTCTGCTATACATTGAACAGCTCGGAATTCTGAATCTTAGCATCACAAGTGCCATCCAGTAAGGTAGATTTTCTTTCACGTAAGAACTAAAAGTATTTATTTTAAATGTAATGTTCCGCTCTCCCTTTTCTTTTCTTTTTTATTTTTAAAGAAACAGTGAAACTATTCTAGATGTTTGATCTTAGTAACTTTAAAATCTTTATAAGAAAAGCCACACTGCCAAAGTAATTATTTAGTAAAGATATGACTGGCAAGTGAAATTAAATGTGCAGCCACTCCACATCGGTCTGTACATACCGCTTGCTACATAACTGAGAATAACGAAGTGTTTTCAGAGCTACGAACACTCAGGTTTCTGTATCTCTCTCTTTCTGTGGAATTCTACGAATGATTAATCCGTATTATGATACATTTCATACAAAGTACGATTAAGTGTACTAACTAGTGAGAGTCTAGGTCTCTACGGAGAATTACAGTAACTTCGGAAAAGTTTTAAACAACAGCTGTGTGATTGAAGTGATCTTTTGAAAACTGCTTAAAGTGCTATGTAAGGCAGAACCTGCTCAAGCTAATTAGAAAAATAAATTGCACTTGGGAAGTATTTATGAGAAATTCACATGTAAGCACACCATAGTCCTACCCAAAATAAAAGAGCTTAAAAACTGATACTTACACACAGACTACTTAATAGGTAATCACTAGCAGGCAGGTAAAGGAGTTCTATTCAAGTAGCTCATTTCTTAAGGAATTAAACTGAAGCTTTTCATATCAACACGTTGCATTCCTCTGCTTTTTAACCATCCCTTTGACAACACTGATTGTAGCTTTAGTTACGCAAACTTGAACTATCAATTCGAAGGTTGATTAACAATATGGTCACATAAGAGTAAGCATCAAGAGTACATTTTCTCCTAATTAAAGACTTCAATAACGACCTTTCTATGCTAAATCTACCTCTGCTAATCATGAAAACTAGGACAAAAGCACACACACGCACAAAGAAGAAAAACCTAAGAAATCTTAAAATGCAGTATCAGAAACATTTGGATCTCGAGTAAAATAAATCCTTCAGCTTTTCATTTCTGTAAAAAATGTTATACAGGACATATACTACTCAGTGACAGCTTGCTCTCTAGCTTCCCTGGAGCAGTCTTATACCCAACAAGGGCTATTTTCTGTATCTCCACTTGACAGAATTTATAAAACAAAAATGTAGCATAAATTACAGTCACAGTTCAGTAAGGTGTGCAGCTTTTTTCCTCAAATTTGAAAAACAGAAGATGGAATACAACTCCAGAAGATGAACACTACAAAGTAGTACTGCAGTAAAGGAACTAAAAAATAACCTTCTGAATAATCTGAATGTGGAAGACTAGAGCAGCATTTGCACTCATTTGGTCTGGCCAAACACTGCACAGGACCATTCTAAGAGAACTCCCAACTGGCAGGGCAACCTAGACACATATTTTCAGTTCTGTTTTATAGAACAAAATGATATTAAAACAACCTGAATTAGGGATGAAAACCCTTCCTGAGCGAAAACACTAACACCAAATATGCTACAGCAAAATAATGTCATACGTCCACAGTAAATCAGACTTCAAGTTACTACCACTACAAATAAAACAGGATATATAAATTCTATAATCCACTAAGTCAGTACATTGTAATTCTTGGGGTGTGCAGGGTCAGGCACGGGACTCAAAGATCTGGATGGGTCCCTTCCAATTCAGCACATTCTATGATTCTATGATCTATGACATTTAAATGAAAAAATTAAATACGTCCATCTTTTTCAATAATACTTGAAGTAATAATAATACATCTTTTTCTTGCTAATGGCAGTCCAAACTCTTACATATTCAAAGTCGACCATTCAACTCTGTTGTCCCTACTCTAAACCCACGTGCTCCTCTTCTAAATACAGAGGTATCAGCCAACTGCTTAAAATCTTAATTTCAAAGAATATTTTATTTTAACACTGTGTTTTGTTCTGCTTCATATGAATTAGTTTAGGTTATTAGGGTGTTTGTATCAAAGCACAGCCATGCACTAAGCACTTGGCATTTGGGGCCATGCTGTCAGCTTCCCCATCAGATCTCACCACACCAGTACAACTTTCAACACGTGAGCACACAATTTCCTGTCAAAAGCCTGCTCAACCAAAACCCAAGAGTGCTCAAACAAAAACATCATTCGGCATGTTTTGATCTCAATGAGCTCAACATACTGACCTTTGACTGATTTCCCCAACCTCAGGATGAGCTACAAAGATAATCAATTCACACCCTACAGAAACTTAGCATCCACCACAGCCTGGCTACCAAATCTAAGTTTACATATGGTACATTTTGTGATGCAGTTTTTAAAACACATAAAGAAAGATCATTACATTGCAGCCTGGATGAGATGGCTAAGTGACAAACTGTATTCTTACCTGTGGCCCAGACAACAACAATATGACAGACACCTAAAGCTACACTTTGTTCAGGTTAAAAACATACATATGTATATAATGTGCCAGATACAGTAAACACAGTGGTTACTTTTTAAAAGAAGACATAAAAAGGGTAGCATTTGCAATCTCGCTTAAATGTTTCAGAGATAATTAATGTGCCTTTTTAAAAAAGAACCCAAATACATTACACTTGAAATTACAGTGCATGAGACCAACATATTTTTAAACCTCCGAGGGAGGGGCAAAATGCAGCAGATAAAAAATGCCACTGAACCTTTACTACAGCTTTGTGAATCTGAGAGCACAATGTAACAAACTACTGAAACAGATGCTCATGTACACTGAGTAAATAAAGAGGTTTTTGTGTACTGTAACTAGTTTATACTAAAAAGTCTTTCATTACCTTCTAAGAAGAAAGCACCTATACTTATATTATGAAGCAAGCAGGAAATTATACTAATTGTATTGATACACCACTGTGCTAATCCAGCACTTCCCCCATCAGTACAGTAACTAATAAAATACTATTCCAAAACACAGGCATTTGATCATTCTTTACTCTTTCTCCCTCCCACATTCCTCCTGCAGACAAAAAGGTGGTTTACTAGGTAATAAATTACTCAAGAGAGTTCGCTCAATCAGGACTTTCAGTTTAAAAAAAAAAAAAGCACCATCTATAATGCCAGTGAAGCGCACCTTGTTGCAACACGTCAATTATTCTTAACTCCGCGCACATTCATTTTATATTATACATTCCATCTTAGGGAGACTAATTTTTCAGACCTTATCAGGTTTCATTTACCCGTTCCCTTGCAGTGTTTATGTTTAGTAAACACCATGCACTGCTGGGCTATTTTTCAGACACGACAATTAACTTGAGCCTTTTTCACTTTGCATATATTAATATGACAGGACACTTTTAGTTAAGGGATGGTCAGAGGTGGAAGACGCTTGGAGTTTGTCTCCTGTTGCTCCGATAAATAACGTGTGTGATCTATTTTTGGAACGTCATTACTTGTTAATTTGTTCCCTATGCATCCCTGTTTGCCAGTCAGAGCAACACATAAAAGACCACATTAACAGCAAACAAAACGCAGGAAAGAGAAAAAGCCGGGCCCCAGTGAACACACCGTTATAAAAAGGACTATTTTGTATCCTTATGTGTTCACCACACACTGCCAAACACTTGTAAGAATTTGTCACTTGTCAGCTTCCAAACAAAGCGCCGTGGCGAAGCGGTCACTGCATGTCATCACAGCTCCAAAGACACGTGAGCCACGTTCTAGCCTCAGAACAACTGCTGTCCTCAGAACCAGCTGTGAACGGGTAGTAGCTTATCTGGCTAGATGCGTTCGGTCGGGATATAGCTTTTGTAAGGAACAGGCAATTGGGCACGATGCAGCCGTGCCACTTATTTGCACAATCCCGGCAGTGAGAATTCATACGCTCAAACACAGCAGGCCAAAAAAATACTGAAGGTGGTCTTCAATCTTGACTAATTTCCAAGCCACTGTGCTGGAAGAGGCAATTCGGACTTTCATTATAGCTGATGGCTACAGGTGAGTGGTTTTAGAATACATTTAGAGTATTTTTAACATAGGTAAGTCCTTAAAGCCTGGTATCTAAAAGGAGGTAGTAAACAGTCATTTTAAAAAAACAACTTAAAATTTACTAAATATATACATATAGAGAAACAGAAAAATCTCTAGCTCAAATACCAGAAAGAAAGAAACAGGATGTGATATCTGGGTTACAATAGCGGGACTTCTAACTACATAACTGTTAGGAAACAACAGAACACCACTATTATATTCTGTAAAAACATGCTCACAATAATTTCAGTCCCTCTTCCTAAACACTGAAAGGCAGTATTCCATACATAGCATTCCAAACATAGCATTCCACACTACCAAACCTCTAGTACTGGACAGAAGCATTGTTCACTCTCTGAAAAAAAAGTGCCAGAAACTGGGCAGCATGCAGTCACGAATTTGCGGCCAGCTGAAATACACAATACTTTCAGGGGCCCATATATTTGATGGCACAGAATTCAACACGACCTTAAATAATTTAGCTAAATGTTTAACTTAATCTTAGCATCCTATGAAACAACTAGGAACTATGCTGCATCAACAGATTTTTTACCTTTTGAGTCCTCGGGAAAAAAGTAGCAAAACATAAAAGGATATTGGTACAAGACAGTTCAGACACGTTGTGTAAAACAGAATAGTTTCCTGTTTCTGTAAACGCTCGCTTTTTCTAAACATAAGTAACCTATCTCAAGACCATGGAAAAAAAAAATCTGTTTGCTTACAGTAAAATCATTTTTAATGAATGGAAGACCACTGCTACTGCTTGCTGAACTAAACCATTTGCATATCTGCGCAACTAATATGGTCCACGAGCAAATAAAAATTGTCCGCCGTGACACCTCCACGTACGGAATCGAGAGACGAAACACACGCATTGTTCCACGTACTTCAAAGAAATCTACATCTATGCTAAGAACTAAAATCTAAATTCACTCTTCTGACAGATAGGGAACATGGTATTGATGGCAGTTACTGTCAGAGCAAAAATGTCTACATTCATATTGAAATTAAAATACATAAAAGTGAAAGTATTTATTTAAAATTAGTTCTTTCCAGTACCCTTAGTTGTTTCAACAGCACAGGTGAACACACCTGTGCTTTAATCGTCAGGATAGCATAAATATAGCTTTAAAACTCAACTGCACACTTACATTTCACACTAAAACTGCACACTCCTTTAGTGATATTTTTAAGTCAAGCATCTTCTGCCATATCTTGCCATAGATTTCTAGTATATACAAATACTTCCAGCTAAATCTTCCATTCACGCAAGTGGAATAATTTAAAAATTATTTGTGACCTAAATTTTTTTTTGTATAGCCTATGCCAATTTTCCTGAGAGAGGAATCAAAGCAGGACCAGTCATTACAATTTCATGTGAGAAAAGAACCCAGAAGAGTGTACACATCTGTGACATCTCGATACGAATAGAGACAATAGGAGCCTTATACAGCTCTAAAGGAGGATGTGGGGGAGGAAGGCTCGCAAGCCTTTTTTTGTTTGTAACATGAAGATGCGAATAATTTTGCAAAATGCAGTTAGGAAGCCTCACGTGCCATAACTAAATTAGTCTATTTCTTGCTGGATTTCTCTGCTGAATTCCATTTTTAGATGAATCAGGCAGCAGTCATGAAACAAACTCAAACACAGAAACAGGAAAAGAAAACACGAGCCTTTGCAGGGGGAGAAGAAAAAGTAACCAGCTACGTATGACGGACACATTTTATAAAAACAATCGAAAAAAGGGCAAACGCATGGAACAAGCAATGCCTAGCATTTCTACAGACTGCAAAAAACCTTATTGCCCAGACATCAGAAAAGGTAGATAAGACCCTTACAGAAATACTGGAATAAAGGTAGCAGAAAACAAAAAAGATCAAGTTCTTACTATAACTCACCAGATGTAGACTTTGTAAATTTGGCATAGCATTTAGGGATCTTTATAAGACCAACAGGAGTACGAGTCAGAATGAAATGGACTGGCTTTGAATACGTCTACTGTAAGTTCAAACAGGCCTTTCAAACCTTGAGCTCCATTTTTAATATGATTTTTTTACTAGGAAAATGCAGTGACACACTAAAAAGACCAAGAGGAATCACCACAAATTCAAAGCTAGTACAAAGGTATTTGTTTCTACTTCAGCAGAAATCAGTAAGGAAAGCTACTGTTCACTGTCCCTGTGGCCTGAGAGATTAAAAAACCTGAGCCTGTAACAGAAGCTAGGAATAACGTGGTTATCAGGGCACATCAACCCACCCTAACCCACAAACATTTACATAGATAATGCAACCTACTGAGATTATAAATGCATAAAGTCCTTTCAGCTACAGCAGCCAGTCCTCGTATTTATCACATTTTTTAAGGAAGTGCAGGAGGTGAAACACAACTCGCAGCAGGAGGTCTGCTTCATCAAGATCACACCACTTTCCTATCAGAAGAACACTATTCTTTCTGCACACTGGTTTGTATATTAAAAGAGAAAAAAAATTTCTCAGATACCGATTCCTGAAAAACAAGACTGTGTGTACGTACACGTATCCTTAAAGGAATTCACATGTCTACAGCTTAAAATTTTTTGTGTCTATCCATGGTGCATCCTGATGGTATTGCAAGAGAACTTACAAAAAATTATTATACTAGCAGAGGAGGTAAACAAAATGAATACATTGCTTTTATTTTAAACTGTCTTTCAGTAAGTTGTTGCTATAAACACGCTCTTCAAAAAGGCATTTAAAATCCAGAAACCCGAGCCATTATTGCTTCAGAAGACCAAGAGCTCACTCGTCACTGGAAAGCTGCAACAAGGATGTGGACAGGACAGTTTGGAAACAAACCTTCTGAGGAAGAAGCCAAGAAAAAGCCACTTATTGCATCCCACGGTGAACCCATCGCACTGCAGGTAGTAAGTTTCGCCACCAACTGAAACAGATGTAAAAGCAGAAAAGACAGATGCAACGGTAATGTTTTAAAACAAAACAAAAACCTGGGGTCCAACTACTACGTGTCTACTCTTTTTCAGCATCATTTATGCCGGCGTGAGAGAGAGGACCTGATCTAGGGGGAAGTGCCAAGCCTTAATAAACCAGCAGAAGTTTGAAGCATGCAATAGTAGTCCTGATGAGCTTTGGGAACATATAATAGGTTCCCAAATTGAGGGGTTGTGCTCTAGAATTTCCTCTAAATCACCTTTGCATCCTTCTGCTTAGAAGAAAGCAGATAGAAAACTGCTTTCTAGATAGAAAACTGCTCACTCTAGATAGAGAAAAAATAGATGAAAACACTGTGGCATGAACTTCTCTTTAAATTTCTCATTCACTGTGTGGAAACCTTGGTGGGGGGAGAAAATTCTAAAAGGGCAGCTCCAAAGCAGCTGGCAAGACTCCACTGTGGAATATGGGGAGAGGACACCAACATCAAGATCTACTCCGAATAAACACACAGAATAAAACAGTATAGAACGCCAACATGTATTTTCAGTTTGTGACCGCTCGTTTAATACTTTTTGGTTACAAAATGTCTCACGATATCCCTGATAACCTTCTTTCCAGCCATACTAATGCCACGAAATGGTTACTGTAGCGATATTTCATTACCAGCAGTTAGCTCTCAATAATAGTCTTCAAGAACACTCCGCCCAGTGGGGTCCTTCGAAGTACAGGATTTGCAAAACTAATGAAACTTGTGCCTTTGTAGCTTCAGAGTCAGAGTTCATTTTTTTGCCGGTTTCCCACCCTCCTGCTGGCACGTGAAGCAACAATTTTAGAGTTTGTGGATTTCTACCACTAAAAGGCATGTACACATAACGTTACCACAATGCAATTATGCAACTGTTCAAGAGAGACACATTAAATGACGCTTCAGAAATAGAGTTCAGAAGTGACTTCTAATTTCTGACAGTTGTTACTCTCCTTTAGAAGAGCATTTATTCCATTTTACTGTGATAGGCAACATGATGTGCAGCTTCACTGCAGCTTCACCGTGAAGGGAGATGAACCGCCATGAAACAGACAACGAGAAGCAGACAGGAAGTACACAGGCACAGGGAAGACAGAACAAAGAATCGCAGGGAGGAGTGGGGAAAAATAAACTATGTAATAGCTGCTGCTTAGGAACGCTAGCTGGAACAAACAGGGAGGCCACAAACTATCATTGTAAGCGCATGTTTCTTTTGCAATTGCAAGGGGAATTGCACACAAGAGGGTGCAGGAGATCTGCTATTAATCATTTAATCTTCATTGTTCCCTCGATGTTGCTGGCAATGCTTCTGGAGACTCCCTCAATTCTCAGAAAAAGCTCCATCAAGAACAGCAGCCTAACAAGAACAGCCCACACCAAACAGCCACAATTTTGTCCTACTGTTTTAACGCTGCTGTAAGCACTTCTTAACCACTGAACTGCTTTACAGAACTGAATTTTTGAAGAGTTCAAATCACAGCAGTTGTGGGTTCCTCCCCAGTTTAATCTCTAATTAGGAAAATGAACACGCTATATAAATCTGATGAAACTATTTGCAAGAAAAAACCCCAGAGATACGAAAACCACAGACTGAAGTAGTCAGGCATCAGGTTTCTTTGCTGAGGAAGAGTTTTGAATGTTATCTCTAGGTAAGGTGCTGAGTGACTCCTTGATTAAGCGGCACTTAACATTCAGTAAACTTAATGTTCCAGCAAGAAAAGGCGGCCGATACCTGTGCCTACGAGCTACCGACGGAGGAAACGGAAGGTGATGTAGTAATCAAGTCAGTTATTCTTTTGTCAATGAAAAGACACACATTTAAGGGGAAAGAAACGTGGAATAACTAAATGTCGTACTCATATTTCATTGAAAATGTAACGCCGCTATAATTTGTTCGGTTTGGCAAAGCTACACAGGAGAGGAGAATTTTATCGGCCACAGATATTGCAGGTTTGCGATAAAATCTGCATAGTATGAAAATGACACACACTTTAATTAGGTCCAGAATTTGCTACGGTCGCAAACCCTAAATAAAAATTCGTAACACTGTCTTCTCTGGACCCCTGGCACTTTTCAAGTTGGCAGTCAAGTTCAGCTGGCACTACCTGCCTCCCAGACCGAGGTGTTGGGGGTATTCTTGTTTAAGGAAGGTGCAGAAAAGAAAAGTAGTTAGTTAGGTAAATATGTATTTAATTCACGGACGTATGAACTGAGTAGTAATACTGAGACATTTCTACGTCGGATTTCAGTAAGGAGACACCACTTCAATCTTTTAAAAAGCTCCACACGTTTATTAAGCAACTGAGCTCGCTGAAACCAGCGTACCGGGTGACTCATCCTCCCTTCGCCACTTTCCAATTAGTCCTGATCGTCAGCATCAATTTGCAGGTTGCTTTTTGTTGGGTTGTTTTTTCTTGAGCCATACAGAAACATGTTGGAAACTGAAAAATGAACTCCTACTTGTTCAGCGATGTGAGTTTTAGAAGATAGCTGATACTAGCCGTTAAAGGCATATTCCAGCTTTGCCTTTTTGCTAGCAGCACGCAAGCAAACTACTCGTTGTTCTCGTCCTCCCCCTCCCTCGGAGAGGCTGCATGCAGCACAGCACGATCACAGAGAAAAAATACAGGAAAAGGGGGGGGGGGGGGGGAGCGGGGGGGAGAAAACCAACCCTCTGCTCTTGGCAAGGGGAAGGCGTTCCACAAGAACTGCTACAGGGTCAAAAGTTTACCGTGGTTTCAATTTCACCTTTTTGCAACCAATGAGCGTGCGACGGCTCCAGACAGAACCGCGGGCGGCAGCAGCCCTTAACTCCTTGCGGCCCGGCCCGCCCCCGCCAGGGAGCGGGCAGTAAGGGAGAAGGGCCTCTCCTCCCTTCGAACGAGCAGCAGAACGCCCAGCAGCCTCCGCCGGACCGAGCACTGCTTTCAGCGTGGAAATAAAAGGAAAGGGGAGCCGTCGGAAGCAGTATGGCGGGGAGTCAGAAGTTAAGACCTGCAGAAGTAGGGCCCCTTTCCCCCGCTTTAGCTGAAAACCATGGGAGTAATCGAAGGGGTAGAACTGATACTAGGCATTATCAAAGCATCGCAACTCTGGAGATGTTACAGCTATGAGCTGCCTGTTTGTGCTGGCAAGAGCAAAGACTGTTTGTTTGACCTTGAGGAAGGGGAGGGAGAGCACCAGCACAAAACTGCCAGAAAAGATTCTGAATGCGCAGTCCAGAGCTGCAGTTAATTTACTTTGCTTCACGTCAAACGAGGAATCCACGGTGCTGCAGCTTAAGGCTGGGCAGCCCAAGAAGTACTGCTGCCCAGTCCTTACAGTACCGGTAATAATAGCCTGCTTCTAGATGTTGACTACAAAACGGGACGTCATCTACTCCACGAAGGATGGGCATTGAATTCATGTCTCTTGGCTACAAAAATCCTCAGGTCTTCAGAGTCTTGAAAGGAAAACAAGTAATACATAGCCACAAAAGTAAAAAATTGTCTGGACATGAGATTTGTAATAGATTGTCTTGGTTTAGCACTGAAAAAGAAAAGATGCATCTTCACTTCAGTCACGTTATTACAGAACTAGAGCATGAACACAGGACAGGCTTCTTGTTCCGCTGTATCGTAACTAACAATGCAGTTTTCACCTCAGGAACTACAGGTTCCGGTGAATCGGTCCGTGGTGCGGTACCCCAGAATCTGTGCTGCCGCTAGGTTTTTGTCTGGGAGATTGGTGAAAATGTTGATGACGGCAAATCTGAATGACAATGTCTATGATTGTGTTTTGGCATCCATTTGAACTCGAAAAAAGTCAATGTCCAACTGCACTTAAAGCAAGAAGAGCAACAGATTTATCACCCCTTTATTGGTCTTGCAGACTACAAGGAAGAGAGGACCGAAGCACCTGCGAAGATGCGCATAGAGTTCTCAGTTCAGTGCAGCAACGGACAATATAACGCAAGACAGCAAGAAAGGAAGTATATAAAGCATGTAGTTCAGGCAAATGCTGTAGTATTGTCACCTAAGAGTATGATTCCACACAGCAGAACGGGGTGGGCTTACTTGGAGATCTTAGCAGCTCTGATTTGGTACCAAGCAGAATGGCAAGTCATTGCATACATTTGCAGTGAAACGTGCGGAACTAACCGTTCCAAAGCAGGAGGCAGGTGAATCAGGAAACACTTGGAGGCATGTATGTTAGCATAGTCTGATCTTCAACACAGCGGAGAAAGGATGACAAGAATCTGAATATGCTGTGGAGAGGTTAAAGGAGTAAATATGCCATCGACGTACAGAAAAGGTTTACGGTGAGGATGCCGGTGAAAATACAACTCAGTATTCCAAACCCTGAAGCCAGGGTAGCTTGTTCAAGATAACGCACATGACAACATAAGGGGGAAAAAAGCATTAGTCAGGTGGCAGCTATTACTAATTTTCCATCGAGACGCAGTTTCAAAATCAGTAAATTATCTTACCTAGAACCTTAAAGGCTTTCGGTGCACTTTGCAATGGTGAAAGATATTCTGACCTCTATACAGGCCCAGAAAAAGGACAAAGACTCTAACAAAACAGCGATGCCAGCCGAAAACACTGCCAATCAAAATTTTGTAAATCACACTTTTGCAAATCGTACTTTTGCAACTCACGTCACAGAACAGTTTTAGGCAATAAGATAATCACTCAAAACCTCTTAAAACTTGCTTCAGGAATAGCCAGCCACTCCATTTCAGACCGGCCAAAGAAAACCAATTTTCGGCTGGTGGGCAAGGTCAAACAGCGATTTCTTGAACCGACACAGGTAGATTCCTTTCTTAATCTACGCAAAGAGGCACGGCGGCAGCTTAATGCAGCTACTATGAGGTTAAGTTTAATGCCTTGAGATCTGCTAACAAAAGATGCAGGAAGCGATTAAAACACAAAGTCAGAAAGTTGAAGACATCGTAAGATCTTAGCTGACCGAGTTCACGTCCTGCTACCAAGCTTTTCTGCTGTAGTTCAAAACTGGAAAGACACCAAAGAAAATGCTATCAAATAATGCTGTATTTTCACAGCTTAGCTAGGTTAAAATACAGTTTTGCCAATACCAATTTAAGACTTAATGACTTTTATAAAAAGCTCTCACTACGTTCCTCTCAGTAAAAAGTGCAGTTTGGTTTTGTTGTTTTGCCTTCTCTAAATACTGCGTCATTTTAAAGAAATTCTTTTAAAGGAAGATATCATAAATGAATTCCCTTTTCATAAGATGGCCTCACTTTAAAAGAAAATGGATACTATAAAATTTTATATCAAGTCAGCATGTTACCAAGAAGCTTTTCTGTGTTTTTTCTGAATTTGATTAATACAAGCCAAGGTCACTTCCCGAAAGAAAGATGCCTACTACTGCAGCTGCAAGCAAACTAGACTCAAAAAGCTGGGGGATGGGAAGACAATACTGGCAATTGCTAGCACTGTCTCCAAAAATATACCAATTACAAAACTTGAATAAAATTTGGAATTTTTTACTTCCTCGCTACATAAGTAACCTAATAACTAAAGTCTGAGTCTGTATAATTACTGTTCCAAGCAAACAAGATTCACAATGATGCACCAGCGAGCCTGCAAAAAATGACTAATCCTGAGGACCCTTTACTAAACTGTCTGCAATTTCCTCAAAAATGTGCCTTTTTCTTTTTTTAATACTACGTATGTTTTATCATGCGGTTCATGAAGCTTGTAAGAGACTGCCCTTGAATTAACAGCATGTCTCAGTCCTACTGAGACTGTGAGGCTCCACCCAGTCCACAGTGTCCTACTCTGAAGTCATTTAGGAAAAACACATTTTGGGAAAGCATGCAAGTTCTTTACCGAAGTCTACAGCATGCGTTTTTCCAGTTTCTGAAGACTGGACCTAGCTTAATGAAAACAATTAGAAATAAGCTGTGTTCACCTGTAATGTGTAAAGATATTTTTAGCCCTGTAAAGGTATTCTAAAATAAGTTGTTTTTAAAATGTGCCACGTCTGCATTATGCATGAGACCAATCACATGTAGTTTTCCCTTCTCTGTTAACACACCGGGTCACGAAAATAGGACCATACCAGACAGAAATAGTACTATTTTTTGCTTTCTCTACCATTTGGAGTACCACACTGGCAGCAGCGTGGAAGCAATCTATTGCTGAAAAACATTTAAAACCGTACATCAACAGACATTTCCACAAGGACATCTGGGGACACACAGACATACATACACACACACTCACCCTCAATTTAATATATTTCATCTTTAATAAAACGGCCTCGATACACCCATCATTGCAACAGATGTTTCATACCAGGCTGAAATTAGGATGATCTACTGAATGAAAGTTAATTTTGACAAATTGGCGTAGTAAAAAGAAAGGAACCTCACTGGTTTTGGGAGGGCATCTTTGCCAAAAGGAGAAAAATAAACTACGGCGTATCGGTGCCCGTGCAGGCACGACTACATCTGTGGTTAAGGATGCCTAACGTTTTCCATCACAGCAGCCTGTTCTAATTCTTTAATGCCTGTCTCTGACATATGCCTCAGAACCACTTTTTGGCTCAGACATTTAAAAAATGAGTGGAGAATTCTGTTGAACAAAGTGTAACCTTTTATTTACTCCGAGAAGTTAAAGCTTTGGAAGAGAAACCGATCGAATGTCTAATCAAACTGAACTTCATCTTGCTGCTCCAATGAAGATACCCGTATCGCTGGTAAGTGCCTTATTTAAAGTACTTGAACATGCCTAGTTTTATTTTAAACCAGTTGCCAAGATCCTCAAGTATTTTATCTAACCGAGTTAGCTTTGTTGCTGCACAGCTCCTCCACGCAGACAGGACAAAACATGCTTTATCACTCTATTACCAAGACCAAGAGCAACTTCTCTATAAACCTTCCAGCTACAAAGCAGTTAAAGTGTCTGGCAGCACAGTAGCTAATGAACAGGGACATTTTTCCAGGTAATACTGCCACACCCATACACAGCATCCACAAAGCACGAGGCAGCAGCAGGATCAAGGGCTTAGCAAAGGCTACCCTTCCCTCCCTCCTAATTCAAGATTTCATTTGAAACGGTAGCTGGAGGTCTCAATTGACAGCGCTAAAAAACCCACTTTCCTGCCCCTCCAGTGAGTAACCTGTGTAGAAGGTGCACTCAGTTCAGTGACCAGGGTGGCATCCTGCTCGATGACTACCTTGCTGGCAAACAGAGTAGAAATTTCCTTATGGCAAATTATACTATTTTTTTCCGTAAACCTTTTAAAGACATACAAAAACTTCCACTGAAAATACTAAGGATGTGAGGTCATTCGAAAAACTTCAAGTACTATTGTCAGCTCCACCTCTCAACACTTCTTTAACCCTCGTTGCACATTCTTACTTTAAGCAGATCGCTGAAGTACCGCACCGCGCAGATGATAGAACGGACAAATAAGGCTATAGTAGTCTTTTCTGTGAACCGATGGGGGCCAGTCCCGCACAGAGTCTCAGAAGCAGTTACACAGCAATCGCTTCCAATTTACTGCACAGTAACGGGTAATCGTCTCATAAATGGAGATCTGAAGTCTGTCGAGGACCCGTATCTTAACTTGGCCTTTGCCCGGCATGGGTACTTAGGGAGTTCCAGTGACATTCAAATTAGGACACACAGGTTTTTTCCAGTGAAGAGTAAACAACGCTGATCGTTTATCATACTGTCTTGATTATGACAGATCCCAACTTCCAATTAAGAACGTTCTTTCAGAGGAGACTTTAAACTGGCATTTAAATCACTGATTTAACTGTTGGAGTATATTTAGACCCATCAATATGGGTGGGCCCACAAGCATGAAAGAAATATACTCCATAAATTCCACTGCCTTAGGCACATTTTGCTGGTCGGCAGATGCAGTACTCATAAACACTTACTCGTGTGCTCGCACAAGAATTAAGTTATAGAATTAATGTCAGGAAAGATATTATTTCACGCCGGAAACATTACACTTTTAAAAATGTAGATTCATATTCTTAAAAAGTGTTTGAGTGCTGTGGGGAGAGGGTGGGGGGGGAGGCACCTATCCATTACAGGGTTTCATATTGTGTGAGTCTACTCAGACTCACACAAACTGGCTTTGAGAGGACTTAAACGCCCGGTGTCTTAAGAGTGCTTTTGAGAATCCTACTTAGGATCTTTTTCCATTGTGCTACTACAATAGATTATTTTTAAAATTTACTGAAAAACACACATTCCCTTTGTTTTTAAGATTAGATCTCGGTATCCGCTGATCTAATAATAATTAAAGGCCTCCTAATGAGTTTTTGGCATAACTAGACTTTCAGATTTGAGAGTACCAGATCAGAAAGTACTAAAACCAAAATAAGCTACTGAAGAAAGGAAATCAAAATAGATCAAGTTTTTCGTGCATAGCATCAGTGCTTCTATGTGATTTATTTAATTGAAAGGAATAAGTACAGCTACTTAATACAAAGGTGACATTTCTAAACACCAATTTGTCCTTCAAATATGGAAATGCTTCAAGCTCAATGCTGTAATTAAAATCTGATTAAGTTTGACTATATGCAGGTACACTTTGTTTGGCTGCAAGAGGTATTAATTTAGTTCAACGAAAACGCTTACCATTCAAAATTTGAAGCAAGATCAGTTGTCTACCTATATTATACCAAGAGATTTGAGCATTCCATTCATTAGGATCCCCTTTCCTCTATTTCTTTTTCACACTCCTTACCATATTTCATTCATAGCGAACAGAGCTTAGTAGCGTACCTTCAGTTAAACTGCAAAATAAAGGCAGAACAGAATCACCCCCAAATCAGGTTAATTAATCTTTCCACAATACAGTCAGGTTATCTTGTTGTATTTCAAACATTACCCACCCACCACGTACCACCGTTTGTAACACAGAGCATCCGCTACAATTTACCGCACAAAACAAAGGTGTAGAGGTATTGCGCGTGTCTCCGGTCAAATGAAATCTTAGATTTAAGGGCTCAATTATTTAAAAATTAAGCCAAGTGAAGTAATAAAAAGGCAAAAGCCCCAAGGTTGGCATCTTTGTCCAACGCTACATAAAACAGAGAAGTACCACCTAGAGAGGTATTAGAGACCGGAGAGTCACAGAGTCTCGTCTGAGGCCTACAAGAAAAGGGCAATAGGCAAGCTTTATTACCTACAACAAGTTAAATTTCAGCTTTTAAATAGCTATTGAACACAGGAACCACTTTCAGGCAGCCTACAGAATCCCTGTCCCGAGAGACTTTTAATACTTGACCGAACACAACCTTGACCGACCAGCACTAACTTTGCTCATCATGGTAGCATAATTACGCTACGAGTTTCAGTAAAACATTGCCGTCAGGGAATTATGTACTACAGCCCAGAGATAAACCGGTACCGTTATAACAGTGGGCCGCTAAGACAGGAAAGTAACATTACAATTGATCCTACTCTGTTTAATCGTAAGACATATTACCACATTCTTTTCGGTTCCGATTTTTAAGAGGTATGTTTTATTAATATCACATACGCTTTAGATTTTGCATACATACCCCCACGGTCCCATCTTTATCGGACACAAAGTATGTAATCCTGACCGCAACATTCATTCCTACCATCGAGGATCTTTGTTTCCCTCCCATCCGTGAGAAAAAACGGCACGCTTTTGAACGAGGCTCTCAGTGCCCCCTGGATTTTTTTCTTCGGTCCAAACTTTTCTTTTCTTTACAAGGAATTTCCATTGCATAAAAACCTTATGCTTCTAGTTTTTCTAACGTTCTGTTAAAGAAGCAGTATCTTCACTTTCATTTAAAAGCCATTTTTCAACAAATCTCACATTAAGTTCCCTAGGATTCCTCAAGCAGGCAGAAAATCAGTCTTACTCGTGAAAGTTTTTATACTTTTATACTTTTTTATACACATGGCACTTCTCAAACACTAACGTTTATCTGCAGAACTCTCCAAAATGACACCAGCAACGTTAGCGTAGAAATTCCAAGTAATTTTAGGAAGATTAGCAGCCATTCTGGAAGTCAGTACAAGAGGTCAATGACTACCAAAGCCAGATAGGACGATATCCTTCCTCTTCAAGTAACAAAAGCATTTATAATGTCTTCAGATCCAGTTCCTTCCTTGTTTATAGATAAATAGCTAAGCAGTTGTGCAGTTTCACATCATCAGATGTGAAGCAAATGTTATGTATTCTTACATAGTGCACCGGTGGAAATGCCAGGAGAGAGCTGTAGATTTTTTTATTATCACTTTTTTCTTACACGCATTTTCTCTTTAGTTCCCATATACGTAGACCGACTGAATTGTATCTAACATTCAATAAACCCTGACCTGGAGAGCCCTTGCTTGATCTTTAAAGTTAGGCCACATCACTGCACCGAAAAGTTGCCATATTAGCATCTGATAAGCAAACAAAACGTAGTAACTAACTGAGTAGCACATGGTCACGCATTTATGTCATACAAGCGGAGAAGATCGGCTACGCAGCACGATCGATGCAATGCGTTTTCTTATCGGTAAATGTCACGCTGCATTCATCCAGTGAATGACCTTCCGCTATAGTACGCCCCACGCAGCGTGGGAAGTTACGTTTAGGTACGCCGCAGTCAGAAGGTTACCTTCTTGGGCCCTGTCACAATTATTAGGAGAAAAGTTACTAGTAATTGTCTCTAGGCATAGAATAGCTTCTCTTTTCAAAGTCCACTAAGTATTTTTTAGCATCCCTAACAGTCCACCGAAAGTTCAAAAAGCTACGAAGCCTTACCTACTCCCGAGCGTTCACCACTACGAAAGCTTGTTAGATTCTCATATAGATGAAGCCTGTAAGTAACAGTGTACAAACAATAACAGAATAATCACAGCACACCATGGAGGGAACACGGGAAAAGAGCATACAAAACTTAAGTCTGATATCGTTAATCCTCTTAAAGAATAAAATTGATGTGAGCTTTTTTTTTCCTTGAAAGTAGATTTACGACAGACAATATGCTCAGGCAAGTGCCTGCATCCAGTCCAGAGCAAAAGTTATTTATCACTTCTCTCTGCCTGGTACTATTTACCTCAGTGTGTCATCTGTCTGCAAAACACGGCTTAGGAACTGTATCGTTTTTATGAGCACAGCCATCTGAAAAAAACCCACAAACTCTTCTGTCCTTTTAAGAGATCATTCTCCAAAGGTTTGCCTTCAACCATCTCCTTTCCTTTTCTTCGTTTTGCTTTAACCTTACCTCATTCTAACCAAGGCAGTTCACCCGAATTCCATGTCAGGGCACCTGCTAAACCGCAGAGCATAGAGGCTGAACTTACGACAAGAGATTATTCCAAAGGAGGCGCTTCCTTCCTTGAGACCAAAATCCGACTGAACGGAACATCCAGACAAGTTTTCGGTTTCACTGTTCTCCAGCAGCAGGTATAGAAGCCGACGTATTAATCTAACTGATTACTGAAGGCTAAATCGCTTACCCCAGAAGCTATAAGCAAACCTCAAACAAACAATACCCAGCAGTGATTAGCATTATATCTGTACTGAGCCCAGAACAGATTTAGCTAAGAAATTCTATTTCATATTTCAACCAGTCTTTCAAAATAACGTGAATGCTGTGCTCAGAACAACTATCGGTTACTTCAGGAAGAAGAAAACTCCAGTACCGGTGACAGAGAGAATTAAAAACCAAAGGCAGATACATACACACAAGAATGCCAGCACTCCATCCCACAGCTTAGGAGGAGCATGCTTTAACGGTCCAAGTATTCCCCAAAAGCCTAGTAGCATTAGATACCATGATACACGCCAAGGCCAGCTCATACCATGCATTTCCTCAAGTGTAAGTGAGGTGGAAGAGAGCAAACTATATACCATATTAATACAGAACATAAAAAAAAACCCTCTATTTTTCTAAGGGAATTGAAATTTTCTCCCTTTTTAAACTTCCTAAATATCAACGGTTTATGAGAATAGACGCAGAGAAAACAAAGTAGTTACGACAGAAAACTTACCTAGCACAGTATTCTCTCCAACAGAAGCCAGTAGCAACGCCTAGAAAGAAAAAGCATACGAATGCGTTTTAGCGTACTCTCAAACTTTACAATCTACTGTTCAGGAATTTCCTGGTTCAAAAGGACTGAGTCTCCTAGCTGTTGGATATCCTGTGGCAGTCAGTTCTGTAGCTAAGCTGTACACTATCTGAAAGTATCTTTTTTTTTAATTTTTAACCCTGCCATCTGAGAGTAGGAAGAGTAAGTGAAATGAGTGAAGAAGAAAACGCTTTCTTTCTGTCGATCTTCCGTCACACTTGCGGTTTTGTATAGATCTGCCTTGCGTACTGTAAGGCCAAAAAAAAGAAAAAGGGAGAGGAATGCTGGAAATCCTGTTTCTCATTAAAAATACAGAGAAACATAGTCCATTATACTCTTTTTGATACTGCATATACCAGAAATACTTACCTTCAAGAGGAAGGCATAACGTGACCGTATAATGATGTAGTATTTTCAATTTTCTAGCCTTTTTCTTCACTGACGACACTCAACTTTTGGAGCACTACTTAGCACTGGTCTGCCGTTTCAACGGAAGAACTAATTCAGATTTATTTTCTATTGTACTGAGTGTGAGGAGAATTGAACAAATAAGTATCGGTTGTAGCATGCCTTCTTCTTCCCTAAGTGAAACACTAGGCATAAAGACAAAAGCATCGCTGGAGTAAGGACAAGTCTCCTAAACCTAGTGCTGGCGATACATCCAGTCGGTCACCCTGAAAAGAAAGTTCTCTTAAATCACCACGGCTTCTTCTTCAATGACCACTCTGACTGTAATTATTACCTGTAGTTACCAAATCTACATTTGTAGAGGACAAGAATAAAATATCAGGGGTAACCAAGCCACACTAGAACCTACTACCAGGATAAGAAGTATTTGAGGTTTTTTCTTGAAGTTGACCAAATCTTCACGCATTAAGCTTTTGCTCAGTGCAGAATTGTTTCAGTCAAGGTCAATCTTATTTCTATGAAGTATTTAGCAAATGTACCGGTTAAGTCAATAAATGAGTTTGCAATAAGCAGAATAAAGATACATGTAAAACCAAGCTCAAAGAACACTGGAAACTTCTGTAAGGCTGTAGCAGCTAACACTATAGTGAAATATCTCGTCCGCCACCCTAGCTTTACCCAAAGCCCAAATAAACGAAGTAAATTTGTTTTAGGCTTTGACAGTAAACACATTTCAGTTGTTTTATGTCTTCAGCAATACATTTTGCCTTCAGGAAGAGCAAGTCTCACTAAGACTTAGAAACCCCGTCTTCAAGCTTTAACTTTGCATCAAATTTGTACAGTAACAAATTTAGGTAAGATATCCAAAAGGTATACAAAGCAACGGCAGTAATTACAGTACTTTTAATCGGCGAGAAACCGATCGAACAATACACAATTCACAATACAATCCTTACGTAAGGCGGAAAAGATATTAAGGTTCGTGTAAAGTTCAACGTGCTCTATTTTTAACTTTAGTCATTAGCATTCTCATTAGCGGTAACTTAATACGTGAGAAAGGATTACAAGCGGTCAGGAAGTCAGATGTTGAAATTTTCATATAATTATTTAAAAAAATAAAAACCAGCAATTTGTCGTAGCCCAACAAATAATTCCATAAAAATTACGCAGACCCGGTCAACTACCGCAATCTCCCATTGTCACCGTAAACCAAATTCAGTTTTATAGATTGATTTATAAAGTACTAATTAATTGCTTGCTATTATTTTTTCTTTATCGTGGTGTACTTCAGAAGCATGTTTCATTCCAAAATTAAAAAAAAAAAAAAAAAAAGAAAAAGAAAAAGAAAAAATTCTGGACACCTATTTTGCTCTAGGTCACAGAGTAACAATCCTCATATGCATCCTCAACCTCCTGCAGGGAGGTTGGACCAGTTGACCCACCGTGGTCCCTTCCAGCCTTACCTATTCTGTGATTGTGGCCAATCTCAAATTAGGCCTTAAGCAAAAGCTTAATTCCGTTCCATGCCTCCTCAGATTATCGTTAGAGTAATACTGAAATGCGTGAGGACTTCCTACGCAAGCGTACAGAGAAAAGTCAGACCAGTTTCTGAAACCGTTGGCTCAGAGGCAAGGCATTTAATTTAGCACGAATATGTTAAAAATGCTGTCTTAGTACATTAGGCAAGTTAGAACAAGCCACTTCTCAGCTGTATTCTTTTGTGGGTGTGGCTTTGGTTTTGTTTTACACTAGCCGATAGCTCTAGGTGTATCACTGTTTCAAATGATATAGCTAAAGTCTGTCCAGGACTGTAAAGTTACTTGCTTTTTTCCACGGTTGATGCTACGGAGCCAGCGTAACTCTGGAAGGAAAACATTCTAGTTCATGTGCAGTTTTTTGAGTTGTTTGGGTTTTTTTCCTTGCTTGCTTTTAACCGTAAGAGCACACGAAAGCCTTCTCTAAATGTGGTGAAATGCCTTGCTAACTGTGTTTGGGGAGGAAGAAAAGCCTGACATTTTTGCAAGTTAATTATTCCAGAAAAACAAAATGTCTAGACCAGATTAGAATTACTAAATATCACGGCTCCATATTAGAAAAGCTTTCAGGGCAGCGTGTATGACTGTAGGAAAGTATCCAACCTTTCGTTCAAAATACTGCATTAGAAAGTTGAACCGGCTGTGGCACAGCAAAGAAATAAAAAAAGCTTTTGAGGTTGCCAGGGCAAGTAATGCACCTAAACTTGAAACCGTTTTGGCTATAGCCTGTACATATATTGGAATAAAACCTTCCCACTGTCCAGGATCTTAGCTGACCTGCTTTTGTTAAAAGATACCAAATAGCTGGATCCTCAATAAATCTGTAACAGCCGTGGAATATCAGTCTCTTTCTCCCATGAACTCCCGGACAGTTCTTAAATAGACGTATTTACCGTAAAATGCCACGAAACATACAGGCATAAGCCCTCCCCACGAGTCTACCCGTTCACTTTCAGAAAACCACGTCGAGTCTAGTCAATTCCATCTTACGCGTGCAGTATAACAGAATCTCTTCTAACTTCAGACGCGAGTTCAGCTTCGTGAACCACCCCCTTCTTTAGCCTTATCTGTGAATTGCTGCGCATTAGACTAAAAACGCTCTTAAACGTATTAGACGTTCTCTGGCCACGTACGCAGTCATTTAGATACGAGAACGCATCGCAACGTCTCATTAAAAAAGTCCTTAAGTATGAGAAGCTCTGAATTCTGAGTTCAGTGTAAATTTTCACCATCTTGTCTAAATTTTCACCAGCATAAGCAGTCATGTTTGTATGAGAAACTTCAGGCTTGGTCACCAATTTCTATTCAAGTTCTTCGGCTTCTACAGGTTCTATTTATTGTTTTGTTTTGCTTTTAAATAGGACAATTTTCATGTCATTGACATTAAATTAGTTACGACTTATATTTGATTTAAAATCTGCCCCTCGATGTTCGTAATACTCTTCAACTATCTAGTGGATGAATCTACAGGGGAATGAAAGACAATCTCCTTTCCCTCGACCCAAAAATAAAATACTGCTTTGCATCCCTATTGTTGCTCTTTCAAAGCAGAATTATCATTTCCGGACTTGTTTGGTGTAGATATCTTGCTTAAGCAGGAAGCACTCCAGGCTACAACCGATCAGTGACCTTGAGACCGCTCTTAGAAGGCCGTTGCTATAGTAACGCTACCACAAATGTGGTACATCCTCAGCTGGCACCGCCAATCCGGTGAAACAGATACATAATAAATACATCTATCCTCTACTAGTGTCTCAGTATTTAAGGAGGAAGTTACTGCACCGCAGGTTTTTTAGCATTATTTAAAAAAATTGCGCTGTGGTAGACACCGTATACTGGGTATGAAATCAAGTGACTAAGGCTATACATGCACAAGTCCACATAGCGTGAAATAAAGTACCCTAAAATAATGTATTACTGAAAGTTAAAGGTACTCACTCACCGTGTTAATCCAGAGAGCAGCTCTCGGTCAAGGACACGAGTCTACCGAAGAAACCTGGCAACAGCACGTAACCAAGAAAGTAAGTTTGGCATCTTTTTCCAGATTCTCTGAAACAGATAAAGTTAACGGAACGCCGCTAGGTCAAACTTCACGCAAAATGCAAGCACAATGAATTATTTCTGCGTGCCGGCGTATCCTTAGTCTCACGCGTGCAACCTCGTCGCCTCGAAAAAGCTTTCAAGCCGAGTTTGCGCTAAGGAATAGCGTCGCCCCAAAGGGTTTCTCTCTACACAGTGCGCTACCAGTTCTCGTGAGCTCCGAAAGAGGACAAGAAAGGTGACTCGTTACCGAGACGTCAACAAAAGCGAAACGTGTAAAATTGAAGAGTGCTACTAATCGGAAACACGAAGGACAACCAGTTCCGTTCAAAGACAAAGGATTAATGAACAGATTAACAGTTGATCGTAGCAAACTATTACTCAGACATTGAAGTTTACTTTATAACTAAACTACATTTTCCAGACACTTATTTTTTTTCCTTAAACTCAAATCAACAGGAAAGGCCAATCGCATACACTTCATAGATCGTTAATGTTCAAGAAAGCCTACTCTAGGTAAAACGTTTGTGGATTCCAATCCGAAACAAGCGTTAGGACTGTTCTGCCTCCGATAAAGTCAGCTCACGTCATAGGTTTGCCCTACTGTAAATTAGGAAAACGTCTGCCGAACTTCCGTAGCAGTGAAACCTGCGTGTCAGCTAAAAGGTAATTCCAGGTACAAGTCATACACTTGAAACAAGGCTTTTGGACACGCCACTCTTAAAAAAGTCCGATCCGTAGTTAACTCCATAAAGTACCTGCCCTGAAAACTGACTGAGGACCTCCCGCACGCACGTAACATAAAGGCAGACAGAAAACAGGGAAAAAGCTCACAGGCAATATTAAGCAGACAGCAAACAGAGCCCTAAAAAAAAAAAAAAAAAATTTTTTTTTCTTTTTTAATTTTTGCAGCCGTGCGTTACAGTGCAGTTACCGAACAAGAGGGTTCAGCTGCGCGGCTTTTGGAGGCTGGGAAACGCTGTCACGTGAGCTTAAAAAAAGGTCAATTACTCTCACGTGCCGCTCTTCCTACTTTCATCGCTTCCGTGAAGTTGCAGGTAGGATGGCTGTATCTGAAACTGACCGGTGTCCTGTACGTCCCTCCGTGGTACAGGCATCCATAGACTCTTTCTGAAGAAGTGTTCATATAAACATAGAACATATTTGTATTTAGTACTAGCTTCCTACAGTAAACAAACTTTTGTCAGAGTACCATAATTTGTCTTCAGCTTTGCATGCTGTTGTTTACTTCAGCCTAGCTGCACAGGTTAATTCGAAAACTATCCAGACCTGGACACGAAAGGACAGCATTCAATATATCTACTCAATCCTTATCGACTTAAGTGAAGTTAGTTTTCTAAAGCAGATACAGTAGGTAAAGAACTACCAGGAACAACACATAGTCAGCATCTCATCCAACTCTTCCCCGTTACGGCCCCTGGTTTTATATATAGGGCGCTGAATTTGTTCTACGCCCAGGTACCGCTTGAGTCTCTCTTCTGTAACACATTTGGTTTAGAAGCAGACTCTTAGAGGAAGTCTCTCTAGTTTACATTTGGACACAACTGCGGCTACTGTAGTCCCATCCCACCCATCCCCTTGCACTGGCACTGGCGTTCGGGCAACCAGGGGTAAGACGGTAGCCAAGAGTTGCCCGGGGGGTTAAGTTTGTTTCGGGGTTTAAGTTTTATTGTCGGCAGGAAGGAGGGAATGGGCAATTTTGAGTTAAAATCTGTTTGCTGACGGCAAGAGACTCAACCCCAGAGAGAGGGAAAGAGAGGTAACAGAAAAGAAAGTGCAATAGCCCTGACTTGGCTCGAGAGTCGCCGAAGCGTACCGCGCCGTCTTAAAAAGACAACGTGCCGTTAACGTGTATTTAAGGGGTTCCGGTTTTATATTTTCAATTAATACTCGAAAGACAAGAGTTTGTTGTGATGTTGCTTACTTTTTACACAATACAGTAGCTTAGCTCCCACCCCAGCATTTAAGTGAAAAAAAACCCCTCAGCCCAATATATGAAGGATTCTTTAGGCCCTAACCCAAAACAGCGTAAGTCAACGATAAATATCTGTAGCGACAGAAAGACGAGACACATTCCGAGTACAGAGTCCTCTACATCTTGGAGAAAGGTCAGGTAGTTTTTAGTAAACAAGAACAACTTACACAGAAAAGAGCTTTAAGGTAGACAAATGAGATCTCTTCGGTTTGATTTTCACCATTGTATCTGAAACTACAATAATTTTCAAAATAACCGTTAAATAGTCTTTAAGGTTAACTCTTTGACAAAAGATATGTTTCCCAATGTCTTTCTTCCTTTGCGTATTAAAGATGGGATATTTAAGATTTCTATTTTAGCAGCATATAGTCCTTACTGGAAATGTTGATCTAGAATTACCACTGGAAGCAAGAAAAGATCTATTGTCACCTAGCACTGATCGTGTAGTAATAGGAACAGTTAACACACTGTAAAACGAGAAACTGAAGATTAATATAATCGCTAGCTGATACCCAGCATGAGAGTGGTTTATGCAGAGTCTCGCACGTGAGAATTTAATTCTTGACAACTGATTTTCAGCAAGCGCTTGCTCACCAAATAGCTTGAAGTTTCAATCGGGAAAGGATTCCTAACTGAAAGTTCAGCAATAAAAGCATGCCTGCATGTTATTAAACGAAACAGTGGAAAATTTCTCAGGCTGACATCCAGAATGTCTGCGGTTCCTTTTCATATTTCTCTTCTTGCAAAGCAGTTATTAAACCAGACCGTAAAAGCCCTTTTTTTTTTTTTCTTTTTTTTTTTTTTCCTTTTGTTAAGCCTGGAAATTTCCACTGCTTTTAAAGATTTTTAAAAAGCTCTCTCAAATATACTGCTCAAAGAACCTTCCACTTCTGCCTAGGCAGACTCTTTAGTTTAAAGTTAAAGTTTCATTGCTATAAAGCAGAGCTAAGTTGAGGGGGAAGGAAAAAATTTTGCTCATATACCGAAAAGCATTGCTCGGCCAATCTGAAATATTATCATACCGTGTATTAATCTTGATAGAGGTCACTTGAGGTTCAGCTACAGACGGACAGACAGACAGACGGATAAGAGAAGACAACGCGGTTGAAAAAGCTACCTTGTAGCCGTACATTTGAAGAGAAATTACAGCGGATGACAACGCAAGCTGTTCTGTTCCTATCAAGTGATGGCTGTCCTTCAACTTTCTCAAATTTGCACCCATTTTCCATCATCCCGAATCCCACTCATCATCCCTATTACCTGCTTATTGTCTCTCTTAAGTCTGGCAAGTTTGCTAGCACCAGTTCTACACCTCACCTCTACAAATCTTATTCATCGCCCTCGAACATACATCACCCAAGATTAGGGGGTTCAACAGAAAACCTACGGTAGCAATGCAAAAGTCTTTGCAAGTTACTTCAGCCAGTGAAGATGTTTCCTTTTTCCAGTCTTCTGTGCACCGATTAGAGAAACTGCCTTCCTTCTGAAGGGGGGATCAAACGTACTTTCTAGGTTAACGGGAGATGTTGGCTTTGCTCTATTTTAATCGAGGGAACGGTTTGCAGATAAAGTACTCTTGCTTTTGTTGCCATGAGTGCTATCTTTGAATTTATGACTAGGTAAATACTTGAAATACTGATTAGGAGGGGATTCTTTCAATTACTACCTAAGAATGTTAAGCGATACGCTGACTGACGTCTGCCCATTCAGCCAGAAATCTCTCCTCTGAAGATCAAAAAGGCTGCCCTAGAAGATAAAACCGGGAGGGTACTACAACAAAAGATGCCGCTACATCCGCTTTAGTTCCCTGCGGCAGCAAAGATGGACCGAGCGCAAAAAGAACTGCAAACCGACTCGTAATTTCCTATTTCCACCCAACCTCTCTAGCCTAGTCTTTATTGGGGAAAGAAAAATTATTACAGGGGAAGATGTCCGAAAAGCCTATCCACGTCAGTGGCAAAGAAATTGCAAATTTTCGTTTGAAATCATCTCCTTAAGACACAAGCTGCCAAAAATGGAAAACCGTTTTCAAGTTGTCATTGTTAATACGATAAATTATTTTTCGAACCTTTACTACTGCGTCCGTAAGATTCAAAATAACCAATATAGCATTTCCATATACCGATCGACTATATGCGCGCACGCGCGCGCGCGTACGCTCCTAACGGCCATCTAAAAAGTTTTAGAGAAAGTTTATCCGCGTAGACCATGTTAGCTACCCTGTCGGACGCACGTAGCAGCACAAAGCTAGCTGCACAGTTTACCTTTTCCTGTGACTTACTAGCCTCCAGAGAACGCGACGATAAAACCCAGCAACGGTAAGATGCTAATATACTCTAGAGGGCAATCTGCAAAGTGTTAGAACTACAAATTGAGTGCACAAAGCAAAACCAGCAGAACGCTACCTCTGATTTAGATTTATTTAGTTCTTTGGACTCACACAGAACCAACGGAGAACTCCTCTCCTGAGCGACTGTTCTGAACAAGAGTTTCCCCAAAATACTGGAGAGAACATGTTTTTCACTTTTTTTTTTCCAAGTAAATTGTTTTTTACTTAACCCTTCCATTAAAAGATACAGCAACAAAAGTCACCCAACCCAATCGCTGTTCCATTACCCGTTCTAGCACGTTGGGATGTTTCGGTGAGGCAGGGCATTCTGTTATTAGACACGCTGCACACAAACTACTAAAAATCCTTCATGAGATTGAAAGCGAGATAATTTCGTTTCGCTTTTCAAAAATCAGTGTATCGATAACTGTAAATTTTAAAAGTCACCAATTAAGTATTATTAAAGTAACAGGATCCAGCTGAAACGTACCTCGCATTTAGACCGGGCAAAAAAATAATTTGATGTACCTTCGCTCAACTAAACGCACCACACAAAAAGTGTGGAAATACATTCCATAGCGGATTTAAATTTGTAGCAGTTACATTCTTTTACAATTGCCTCTTTCCTAATACACTGCGTCCAGAAACATCAATAGATCTAGCCAGACGGGAAGGGGAGGAAAACAAACCAAAAAAACTACAAAGGCAGGCTGCCCCAGCATTCAGGTTAGGTATTCTTCACCGCCCTCTCATATCCTTGTCATAAAGGATGCTATTCCTCCCCTCCCCCTCTCCTCCATCTTTTTTATTATTAAAACAAGTCAGAAGAATATTTAAGACGCTTCTAAATACTCAAAAAGCTTGAACACGAAATGCAGAAGATCCTGTATCGTACGGTCGTTTAAGATCACCTTTTCGAGAGAGACTCATTTAAATGCAGGCGCTGAAGCAGCCTCCGGTGTCAGACCGTAGTGTCCGATACCTTTTCACGTGCTACAAATGGTTTAATTTTGCAGGCAAGACACCTTTTCTTTCCCAGAGTTCTTGAGACATAGAAGCACGCCTTTTTCTATGAAACGGTACCACAGAGATTAATCTCGAAGGTTTTGTGATTGTGATTTCTTGTCCATTATTAATGAAAAAACCCCACCGCGATCAAAAGATAAGATTCCATTGTAAAATAGATTTGCTTCTCTTTCCTAATCTGCATTTCGTCTCAGCTATACGTTAGGGCATACGTCACAGATACAATGCGGGGGGGGGCGGGGGGGGAAGATAACCAGGCAATGCAAAACTTCCAAGTTAACAAATCCAAAGCCAGGACGAAGCAGGGCTTCAAATGAACGGTTAAAAGAAACGCAAAGCCACGCGCAAGCCCAAAATGCACGCAAGTCATATTCCAAATAAAATCAGAGCGGAAACAACGCACCGTAATCAGGAGACGTAATTAAAGTGAGGCTGAATGCTGGGTTTATTCTGTCCATCGCTTCCCGTATCCCACAGCCTCTAACGTCACACCACACAGCAGTGAATCCATCAAATCCACTGGTATCAGTTAAAAAAACCCCACAGTAGCAGTAACAGAATTGAAAGAAATTCTTTACAACAGTCAGTTGAACAGCCCATTGTAACAGCAATTAACAGTAAATATAATTGCTGCATGCTATAACACACAATCTCGTTTAAAAAACCAAAGCAGCAAAACTGAAACAAAACAAAAAGCCCAAACCTCCCAAAAAACACCCAATTCTGTCTGTTTGCTCTAAACCCAAGCTTTTATTCTCTGGTTTTCACTCATATACTATTTGTTTCTACGAACCTATATTTTATATTCAGAACGTACAACTGTGTTTCATGTGAAGCAGCACGTTTTAAGATGAAGATGTTCCATGAGAAAATATTTGTTTTTACAATACTGACGATAGAATTTTAAGGTTATTGTAAGAGTCCATTTAAACTGTATTACAGATACCATATAGCTACATATTTCCATAGCTCACACTTTCAGATTTCCTTTTGTTTTGTCTTGTTATTCCAGTTAGAATCCAACATAGTGTTTCCTGTTAACTTCTATCTAAAAGACGAAGGAGATACTGAGGACTCAAATGAGTCTGAATATGAGCTAACAAATTCAGAAGCTTCGCTTTTAAAGGAAAACTTGACTGTGCTTAGGAGTAGGAGCAGAAACCACAAACAGAATCAACTTTAGAACCAAAGAAAGAGAATTGTGGGAATTATCTCAACCTCACGCTACATTCTAACTCATAATCACCCCCATTTATATCCCAGAAACACTAACACCTAAAGTGGCATGCGACCTCGGGGGGTGGGGGGGGGGAATCTCACCTCCAGCCCTCGACAGCACAGTTTCATTACAGCTACGAGGCAGAAATGGGTAAGAGGCGTGGAAATGAACGTTTCATCTGCAGTATTTCTCATCCCTTTCCTTACTACCACAGATAAGAGAAGTCAGCTCTGAAACTTACCGAGGCTACAGGATGACCAGGAGAATGCAGATATCGAGGTCTTTTGAACCGCCTCAGTACCAGATAAACCCGAATGAATGGCAGAGGGGGCCATGCTAACCGAGATATTTCACCCACACCCCGCCTCTGCTCAGGCTGAGAAACCGTGGGTCAGACGATTCTAAAGCCGAGTCCACAGCGATCTCAGGTCTCTTTGTATTCTGCGAGGAACCTCCACCCAAAATCACCATACTTAGATATGCATCACAGAGCGATACGGGAAGCCTTCGCTCCACACATCAATTCTCTGCCACTGCCTCAGGAATGCCCCTTCAAACTCAGTCACCAGTACAGTTACAATAGCTAGAAAGAGGTAAAGGCAGCCACACGGTGCCCGGGGAACCCCCTCATCCCCAGCCGTAGGAACACTCCTCACACGCAACCCATCTACGCTCCCCTTCCTCCTCCCCTCAGGGATCCACGTTCATATTGAGGAGGGGGGCGAGAGACAGAAAAGAGCCGCCCCTCAGGGCCACCCCCAAGCTTCTCCCTTCGCCGGCAAGGGGCAGCGCTCCCTCCGCCATCCCAGTCCCACCCCAACACTAGAAGCAGGGGAACGCGAACTAGAACTCTCCTCCCTCCACTCATTACTCACTCACTCCCTCCCTCCCTCCGAACCCCACTCACCTGGGAAATGAGCCAAAACTCAGCTACATCTCCGTCTCCCCCACACTCAGCCCCGCACCGCCATTTTCCTCACTGCCTGGATTTAAATCGGGACCGGAGCGGAGACACCAGGCGGCGTGAGGCATTGTGGGAGCTGTAGTGCGGCTCCGCGCGGGCCTTCACGGGACCCACTCCTTCTTCCCACGGGAGCTCATGGTACTTGTAGTCCATGCGCTCCAGCGCCGCCTTTGCATCGCCGCGCTCTCGCCCTCCGCAGTAGGGCGTGCTGAAACGGGGAGGAGGAAGCTGTCCCCGGGGAAGCTGCCTCCGCCGCGCACCCCCAGGCACGTTCCCGCGGCACTCGCAGAGTGCGCCTAGAGGTCACACAGTGACGTGTCTGTATCCTAAGGAGCGCCTTACCGCGCACAAGATGTCAAAATACAGTGCGGTACCACCCTGGGTCCTGCGATGATCCCCTGTTTCTGCCGACCTCCGGCTGTGGGTCCCGATTGTAACTCTGCTCATGTACTCGTGGTTCTCAGGGAATTTTGGTTCTCGTTCTGTTCGTGTGCAGTGTGCGTTTGTACACGTTGGAGCTGCTCTCCCTGTGGCCACAGCCGTGAGAGAGCAGGATAACAAAAAAAAAAGAAAAAAAAAAAAAAATCGCTTCTCACGTTACTCTTAGATTTTCACAGTTCGCATTGGGCTTCGTTGACCATGCCAGTGAGACGTGCGGCACCATCGCGAGGGCCGGAGCTGTCGCGGTGGGTCCGCGAGCGCGGATCCCGATCACCGTACAGTGGTGTTCTCCAGCCGCACGGGGCGATACGCCCGTAGGAGCACCACAGGGAAGGGATGAGGCATCTGGCACCGCCTCGGAGCGCGGGAACAGAGGAGGAACAAGGCAGAGAAGAGCCCGAGCGGGAGAGAGGCGCCATCCTGGGATACACCACCCCTTGGCTGTGGGGCAGCCGCTAGCGTGCAAGACGGGAGCTGGGGAGGGACTTCAACCATTTGGGGGGCTTCCCTTTATTTTTCTAGAAGATGCCCCTTTTGGGTGGGGGGGGGGTTACATACGTAAATGGCAGTATTAAAGCAACGTGCCACTGTCCGGGCTAGTTTGATTCGGTTTTGCCTTCTTTGGGGACGAGTAAAAAAAGGAGTGAATTCGAGTCTGCGGGATGATTATGTCATTTCGGGCACCCCAGTGGCACTTGGAGAGTGAGGATGCAGTGGAGAAGAAAGTGAGTAGCGTATGAGAGGGGTTAGGTGGTGTCCTCCCAAAAAAGGGAGGTCACAGCCCAAAAATGCTTGGAAGTCTAGAGGGCGTGTTTGTGCAAAAAATATTTAAAAACTGTAGCTTTTCTTATCTTTATATATATAAAAGTAATAATTTTTATTAAAATTGATTTCAAAATCCAAGCCCGTATCTACTCTATTATATACACAATCTTGGAGGATGAGAAATCCTAAATATGGATACATAGGGTTTAAAAATGCAAATATAACTCTTGTATATATAAATTAAACAATAAAGGGCTTGAAAATGAACGAAAATATGGTATCTACGAAGGCAATAGAAATAGCTCAGTGTATTCAGTGTGTTTTTTTCTCGGTGTAACACAGCCTGACACTGTGGCTGGACTTTAAATCGCTGCTGCCACCTGGTGATAAGAGCGACGTACTACAGCCACTCGGTGAGGCCACGACACGCAAAAAAAAAGCGGCTCGGGCAAGGGTGACGCCGTCCTTCCCGAGATGGGTGGCGGTCACGCACGCGCCTTTGGGCAAAGACCAAATACGGTGTCTCGGAGGGACCCCACCTCTGAGAAGGGCGTTCTGAGCACCTATTCCTTCACCTGTGGAGCTTGCAAGAGACACGCTGGACGGGAAATTCCAGGGAAGCTGCACTCGCAGTAGTGGTTGGAGCGAGAAGCAGTGGAAGCTGTTTGCTGTGTGCTTGTTCCCCTCCTTCACCTCGGTTTCCTGGGGCCCCAGGCAATCGCACATCACCTTTGCTTTTTCCAAGGTCTTTGCGAAGTGTTTCTAAATGTGGCAGTGAGATTTTCCATAGCTGGAATTTATTTCTGTTTTGGGAAGCCTGTCTCACTGTACGGTCTGCAATTTAACAGTTCCCGTGAGAGGATACTTGCAGCGGAAGAGGGCAAATAAAGCCAAGAGCCTGGACTGGGATGCCACGGGCCCCTGCCGAACACAGGTTGCAAAATACCAACCCCCCCAGGTTACAAAAATACTAAACTAAAAGCCCATGTTACAAAACACCAAAAAAACCCCACCCAGCCTACAAAAACACCAAAAAAAAAAAAAAAAAAAAAAACAAATTAAAAAAAACCAAAAAAA
>VXAZ01018985.1:2078791-2133241 GCA_013399875.1 Gymnorhina tibicen | reverse complement strand
GACTTCTGGAAAAGGAGGAACTGATTCTGTTGTAATAAAAGATATTGGAAAAATTTATCTTAAAACTGAAAAGGGTTTGGGAATGAGGTGGAAAATAATTCAAAGACTGCAGAAAACATAGTGGTAGACAACTATAATTCAATCTGTTTTCTTTTTCAAAAAGTAGATAATGAGGTGACATGCACAAATACACTCACTAGAAGGAAATACATGAAAGAAAAAGTTTCTTAATCTAATTGAAAATTACACAAAACCCTTTGACACTAAAAATAATACATTTAAAAGGACAGAGGCACATTTTTAAGAAGCAGGCATGACTTGCTACAAAAAGCAAGTGGGACATTTGTCACACTGCTTCTTTATAGGCAGGAAGCATCAGCCTTACCTTTTCTTCTAAGATTTCTGACACTTCTCCACTTGCAAGAATTCCATTTTTAGCATGTCAGTTACCATCCTCCAGAACTGTCACACATTCGTTTGCCATTCGCTACAATTTTTTTTTTTACTTTAAATTGGGACATCAAGGGTCAGTGTGGCAAATTACTGAAAAAAAATGATGTCGCAAGCATATTGTTGTCAGCCACGTCTATGAGTCAAGCTCCTAATTAATTCTGTGATATATGTGTTTTTAATAAATAACAGATAGATGATCAGAAGTATGCCATCAAGTAAATTATCAGTTTTCCCACCGTTTTAAAATGGACATATTGATTGTTAATAATTATACCTGTTCCCTAGTAGAATTTTTTGGTGTTCATTATAGACAACAAATTAGTTTACATAAAAGGGATAAAGGATTGGCTGTGGTTAGAAGAAAGATGATGAAAATATAAGTTTACATGTAAGTCAACTCCATTTGGATTATGTAGCATGACGGAAGTGGATATGCGAATTAGTAAGAGTCTTGCAAAAAAGCAGGTGGAAATTGTGGTCTACTTAGAGAAACATGTATTCTTGACATCAGAAAATGGGTACAGAATATATAAAAGCTGGTAAGGAAATTTTCAGTATTTCAGTTTCACTAAGTACACTAAGCCTAAAATGGAAGAATAATATAAAATTTATTCATCAATAAAAATTGAAAGTATTTTTAAAAGTAGTTTTACTTTAGCATGCTTGCATCAGGTAAGCAGGTTCATAGAATTCATAAAACATTTATGTATTTTTGCATCTCTGCCTGTAGGAAATCTGCAGTCTTTTTGTCAGCTTACTTGGTAGAGGATAGTTAGGGTTCAAAGAGAAGATACCAAGGAATTGGTAAGGATGAGATGGAATAGAGAAGGAAGAATTATTTGCAAATTTACAAATACAGGTGTATGAAATGTATATTGGTTACAGTATATGGCTGATACTGCCCATCTGAGAAGATCATTAGAATATTCAGAGTTTTTCTCTCCACCTTGATTTCAGAGTTAGTAGTAAGATATAGGTTCTTTTACTGACACTGAAAACCACAGAATGTCCATGAATAAAGTAAATTTAGGGAGGACAACAGATATCCCACTTATTCTACACCGAGAATTTTTTGTATATTTTAGTCTGTAAAAATTTATCTACATTTTAAATTTATGTCTAAATTTTTAGAAATTGGGAAATTAAACACATACATGAAAATACCAGAAACAAGGAATTAAAGGTCATATTTTGTTTTAAATCAAAAGAACATTATCTAGATAAATATTGGAAAAGATACGAAGTGGTTTCTTTTCCAAAAACATTCGAAAAACCCACATTCTGAAACTACTCAGGGATCATCTTTCTTCTCAGTGATCTTGATATTACCAATTTTCTTACTCATACACTCTTACTTCATCTTTTACTTCTGGAATTTTTTCAGGCAGACCTGCTTTTGGAGAGTACACAAACATATAAAATGTACTGACTTTTTCTTTAATCAATTACTCTGGAAAAAAATTATACTCATGATCATTCAGGAGTACGCAGCTGGCCCACTAATGTATGAATATATTTTAAATGAAGGGCTGTTTCATAGAAGTGTGAATATGCAAAGAATAAAATCAATTTCTCTAATTTTGTAAATAACAGAACAAGCAAGCAAATGAAACAGCAAAAATTGTTGTGTGGAGTTTCCTTATCAATTCCCTAATATTTAGTAAAAGACATAATTCCATGTTTTAAATTTTCTGTCTTCTGTGTTTTGCACAGTATGATAAATAATTAGTGATTTTTTTTTCTTTGAAAATGCATTCGAAAGTAGAACACAGAGTGTTTTGCATCGCCTTTCAGAATTGCCCTTAAAATAATCTTTTGCCACTACTGCATTTTCTCTCCCGGACTGAGCAAGAGTCATTATTGATTGTGAAACTACTATCAGTAAACACAGATGAACACAGATGTATTCAAACATACTAAGAGCAG
The DNA here is from genome assembly GCA_013399875.1 of Gymnorhina tibicen. Lineage (NCBI taxonomy): Eukaryota > Metazoa > Chordata > Aves > Passeriformes > Artamidae > Gymnorhina > Gymnorhina tibicen. The sequence continues at coordinate 2,130,862 of VXAZ01018985.1, read as the reverse complement.
AAGCAAGGATACCCCAATGCTCAGCTAATGAATGCTGCCTGTTTCTAGGGGCCAGTCTGTACTCTGGCAACATGAAAATCTGGGGAGAGAAAACAATCCCATATGTGCATTGAAAATTATCTAGCGAAGATTGAACCCCTATAGGAGAGAGTCTGTTGTTTTAAAAATAGGCAGTGAAGTATGTGAACTTTTTCGGTTTTGTTTGGTTTGGCTTTTTTCTTTAACAGGTGCTCTTAATACATTTTTAGGACACTGACACTGCCCAAAAAATAAAATATAGTGTTGATCCATGTATTAAAATAAAGAACCAAATAAAAGGCTTTGTCTGATATTTAGAAGTTTCCGAGGGGTATAAAGAATACTACATTACACCTTGTCAACCCTCTCTATTTGATAGTTTCTGTTTTGCTCAAAAATTACAGTATGCTAAATAGGACTACTGCTTCAAATTATTTCTTAAGTGGTAGCTGTAGAATGCATTTAAGAACACTGGCACATGATTCACATTTTCTTGTACTACCACTGTTTTCTTTTTTTTTTTTCTTTCTTTCCGTTTCTGAATCAGGAGAACTTTATAAGTGGAATGTTCATGTAAGAACGCAGCTAGATTCTATTTCTTCATATTTATTATAAAAGCACCCACAAGGTGCTATGTGTTTTCCAATCACATTAAATCAAAATTCTTTCTCTGCAGAATACACATTCTAAAAATATTAATAGTGTTTTGATAGTTGGTTTGATTTATTTAGGTATCCATTGAACCTAGTGAGAAAAATTCTTTTGTCCTTCATTGGATTGGTTACCATTAACAATTTTTCAGCATCTCCTACAGGTAAATCATATTACATTACCACATTACTACTACATTTACAGTTCTTTCTTGTTATTTCTTTCATACTACACCTACAATAATGGGACTACCATATAAATGATACTCAGTTGCATCTCCTAAAAAGGAAAAGTAGAGAGTTATTGGAAACTAACTCTGATTTGGAAGTAATTTTCCTTTTAATACAAAGGAAGCTGGTATTTTCTGTGTCCCTTATGCATATGATGACTTTTTCTAATATGTTGCTCCTGGTTGCATTTTTCCAGGTCAAAGTCACTTTGATGAATATACCTGGTGTACAAAATAGAACATTGTAAAATATTTATATGCTGCAGGTTTCCCAATACAGATTTTTGACAGTAGGCAAATCAAGTGTTACAGGGTACTGATATGAAGCTATACTAGAATTAGGTTTCCAAATATCTTGTGTATAGCAACAACAGAGTCGCTGTTTTATTCTGCTGCGTCACAGGAAAGACAGAATGGAATCAAATTTTCCTTCCTTTCATTCATCTTCAGCTGGAATTGCTGCTAGCCAACTGATGTCCTTAAAAGTCAATTAGAGAGAGATATTTTCCTGCTGAAAGAGTAATTGCCCCATGCTTACCTGTCCAGATATACCTGTGTTTTCTTCCTTAATCTGCTCTGCAGAAGAAAGCCCTTTTTCTACTTAAAACATGGTGAAAATGTTCGACCCTTCTGCCATATTGGGCTTTTTTGGCATCAACACAGTTTGAGGTGCAGATCAGCTTAAGGACTGATTTTCCTCTTATTATCATATAGATAATAGTTTCTTAATGCTGGAAAACTTTTTCTTGAAAGTCATAGTAGTTTTTTGCCCATTCTTTTACTTTCAATTAGTCATTGCTCAGGTTATGGTTGGAATTCAGTCAGCTAAGTTCCACCTGAATATGAGGAAGAAGCTCTTTATTGTGCAAGTGACCTCATACCAGAACAGATTTCCTGGAGAGGTTGTGGAGTGTCCCTCACTGGAGATATTCAAGAACTGTCTGGACACAATCCTGTGTTATGTGTTCTGGGAAGACCCTGACTTAGCAGGAAGGTTGGACCAGATGACCATCCATTGTCCCTTTCAGTCCGACCCCTTCTGTGGTTCTGTGATTTGGAGGAAGCTGCTGACAAAACACACCGGACCCAGATTTGTTTTCAAAACAAAATATAGTTCAGAAGAGGCTGAAGATATTTCTACATCCAGCAAAAATCTGGAAGCGCAACAAATGAATGATCTCTCTATCTATATAGATGCGTATAAGTGGGTGGTTGGAGTTTTTTGGGATGGAGAAGGGGGAATTCAGGAATTTCTGTTATAAACTTGATTCCAGTACATTCAGTCATCATTGCTTGCTATCCAAGCCTGCTATGATCATTCGTCTGACAGCCATAATGGCCTTTTATTACTATTGTGTAATAGTTAACGAAACTTCTACTCTAATAATTAAATAACGGAAAATTGTAGCAAGGTTTTTTTTCCATAAATTTTTTGCAGAGTCTTCTTTTCACATGCTTCTTCCAAGAAACAGGCCTGGAAGCATAGCTTCAAATATATTAAAAACCTCTAAATATGTTTGTAACAACAAATACTGCATTAGTAACCTTCAAGAAAAGAAGATACCTTAAAAGGTGTTAAATAACTTAATCTGTTAATGCAGTACTACTTAACTCTAAGTACACTGAAGTTAACAAAGTATCTTAGTACAACTGAAGGGTAACTATCTACTGCCTATTGTTTCTCTCTGAAATTTAAATTCATAGCCTCACTTAGACAGAAATAAAAAGACAGAAAAAAATTGTGCTTTAAAAGATTTTTCCCCCCTTTTTTCCCCTGCATTAGAAACTGGAGTAGATATCATGGGAAAGAAAATCAAGAAGCAGCAGATGTCATGTGTCACTTTCGCAGTTATTGATGCTAAGCAAGTAGAAGTTTGAATCCACTGAGATTCAGTATTGTATGTTTATGGGTTTATTTAAATTGTTAAAATGGAATACTTTTATGCCTTTAAATATTTTATGATTCATGGCATTTATGTTTTAGAATCTTATCTGTGTGAGTTGTGCAATGGTAGAGTTTTTTTCACCAGCTTTTATTTGTTTTAAGATAGAAGCAAATTGCACCTTTAAACCACAGGTGATACAGGGAAAAAATAGTAGGAAGATAGAATAGTAAATGCATTTGTGAGAGCACTAAATGTTGCATGCATGAAGCAAATGCACATATTGAGTGTTCAAGGAGTCCCAAATAAGTAGAATAGTGTGAATAAGGAAAATTTTATTTTCATCTGTAAGTGTAGCATAAACTAATGCAAACACAGTATAGAACGCTTTAGTAACCTAATTGTGGCCTAAAGGGAGCCTACAAGAAAGATGGAGAGGGACTTTTTTCAAGAGCATGTAGTGACAGGACAGGGGGGAATGAATTGATTCAAACTAAGAGTAGGTTTAGATTAAACGTTACGAAAAAGCTCTTTACTGTGAGGGTGGTGAGGAACTGGAACAGGCTGCTCAAAAAAAGTGTGTGTGCCCCATGCCTGGAAGTGTTCAAGGCCAGGTTGGATAGAACTCTGAGCAACCTGGTTTAGTGGAAGGTGTTCCTGCAGGTGGAAGGTGTTGAAAGCAGATGACCTCTAAGGCCCATTTTGTCCTAGGTTACAATGTAAGATGTGCCCAAAAATATGTATTCTATCACCATCTTCATAAACTGTTAAAACCAGTGGGACAGTGTTCCCCCATCTCCTTTGTGACTCCTCCCTGATCAACTCCAGGGATATCTTCTGGTAATGGGCCAGGTATTGAAACCAGGTGGGGCAGAGTTCTTTATCTCTCCCATCCTCCCTCCAGGGGGATATCTTCTGTTAATGGGCCATCTAGTCTCACTGCATGACTGATAAAATTACATCATCCCATTGTGAGATGCTCCACCCAGAGGGAGGAACCAAGCATTCCATCCTGGCTATAATCTGAGATTTTGAACATCACAAGCAGCCTTTTTCCACTGGATTCCCAGGAGAAGACCAGACCCTTCTACACCACCACTGGACCTTCAGAGGAAGACCAGACCCTTTCTACAGGATCACTGCTACAACAGAACCATCACTCCAGGAGGACTGCAGCCACCATTTAATCGGACTGCTACCAACACCCTGACCGTCAGGGGGTCAGGTTGTACTCTGACTCTGTCAGTGGGTTGGTTTTTTTGTACTATTGCATTTATTTTATTTTTTCTATTAAATTGTATTTCTGACTTGGGGTTCACTTTCAAACTAGTACACCTTCCAACCCAAAACTTTCTGTGATTCTGATTCCAAGAAGAGCTTATTATAAACATTTGCTCTTTTTGCTATGTGTTTCCAGCTTATCTTGATTCCCTTCTCTTTGAGAAAAGGCATTGTGATTCCTCCTTTCGGAATTCTTATAATAATCTCTTTTAGGTGAAAAGCCTTTCAGCTTTTTTTGGAGAGCCTCCTGCAGTGGTACATGCAGTTGAAATGGGTCCCATCATACTTTAAGTTAGGATGGCTAAATATGTTTCAACATGAGTGGCCATTATATTGATCTAAACCTCTAAGGCTGTAGTGACAGCCTACATCAGTGTCAATACCAGATGAGAGGACATGTTAAGGCAGCAATGGTAGATAGTGTTTAGATTAATCTGAGCTACTCTGGAAATTTGCTAGCCATGCAAACACAGAATCTACATTGCCTATGTATTTTGAGGCGTCTGCTTCTATAAATCCACTGCAATAGATTCACAGAAGAGTCATCATTTGGCATACATATTTAGTACAATATCCCATTATTTACTGGGGTTTTTTTACTCATATGACATTTGTCCATATAAACTATTTTGACAGTTTAACCACATTTGTTTCTTAACTTCTGTGTTTAACAGTTTGTGCACTGCCATGTGTATATATTCAAGAACAGCAACCAGTAAACTGAATGGCATACTTTTTCTTTCATGGGTTAACATACAGGAATCCAGATCTTCAGTGAAGGTGACATGGATTTGAAAAATTAAAATACAGAGTAGTTTCTCATAAACTTGTTGCTCCTATTTAAATGTTGGGAAACAAATATAAAAACTTTATCATTCTCACAATTTATGAAATGTTTGAAGTCCTCTCATCTTATAAAATAAATAAAGAGGAAATTATCTCAGCAGAAACACCAGAATTTAAATATACCAGTTTTCTACTTCAGAAGCAGTTAATTGTCTGCCACCATATTCATCTCCCATGCTTTTATTGAACCAATTATATTTGCTTGTTGTGTTGTTAGTTATTTGTTAAAGAATAATTGCACATTCAGTATTCCACTCTTGTCTGAAAGCTGTCACTAAAAAATATACTACAGAAAACAACATTATTGTCACTTTATTTCCTATTTGAATTTAAAACCTTTTCAACCTTTACTACATTGCATGGACTTGGCTTCAATTATGCTTAGTTCCTAAATATGTTACCTTTCTTTTATATAAAATGAAATCAAAAGGATGTAAAACATTTTCATTGAGGAATATGGTGCTTAAATCTAAGAGTTCAATGCAGCCTGTATTTTGAAATGCCACCTAAGAAAATAACACAGCTGGCCTGCAATTGGAATACAGTTTCCTGCAAATAGGAAAGTGTCCTGCTAGCACATTAGTTTGCATTTTCATCAGATCTAATCCAGAAAAACTGGTGCTAAACTGAATTCAGCAAGGCTTATATACACAGAAGCTTCAAGTCCAATATAAACCACAGTAATAAAGTGCATGGACTCTTGTTCTAGTGGTACCTAAGGGTAGTGGGACAGGTGGATGTGTGCCAGATCTTTTCCATGTCAGACCTGCCAAGCTGTGCCCAACACAAAGCCTTGTGGAGCTCGGATGGGCAGACCTGCCATCTCTTCTCCTGAAGCTCACTGTGCTGCTAAAAATACAAGACTTCTAAGACTAAAAAGGAATCCAGCCAAAAGGAAGAAGAGAGACTTCAAGTCTAATCCCTAGTCCCACAACAATTTTTGCTGGTTTTTTCCTTCTTCCCAATGACTAAGTAATATAAACATGCAGATAGTTCAGGAAACAGGAACCAGAATTTTTTAAGAACTAGTTTTTCTATTCAACTACTTATTCAAAGTGATGTGCACTTCTTTTTTGCACCCACAGCATGATTTTTCTGTGGTATTCTCTTAGGCAAGAAGGTGAGTCTACTGATGCATTATGGATTTGTTAAAACATGAATTAGAAATTGTGCTTCTTTTAGTGACCTCAAAGGAAAACCTGGATTTTATTAAAGACATGCAGCCAAATTGTTAGTAGCTTTTAATCTTTATTCCCCAAAGCATAGCAGCAAAGAAAAACTCCACTGTTTAAGGGGAAATCATACAGTACAGGTTTGCACAAGCAACATAATAGTCCCTTTCCCAAACTTCTCAGAGCCCATTGTGGCAGCCTTTCCCCATAAAAAAAGTATTTGGTCTTTCTCCACATTATTTGCATCTTCTTTATATTTCTGCAGGAAACATCCTTTCTTTCTTCTTTTTTAAAAACCCTGAAATTAACTGAACCGGGAGTTCAAAGTAAAGCCCCTCATCCTTATTTCCCCCTCATTTTTTTGCCCATAACCTTCCTCCTTCAAGAAAACTTGCTATATTTGGACAGGATTTAAGTTGAAAACATTTGGATGTTGCTGTGTCTTCATAGTAGAGAGCTTTTATTTTAAGTCATTACTGAAAAATCATCCTTTTTTTAAATGGATGCATATTTAATATTTGGTTTCAAAATGTGAAAGCTCTCAAATGTATTACATGACATTGTCATAAAGTGCTTAAAATGCAAGCCACTGAATTCTCTTGATTACTTTCTGGTTTCAAAAATATAGTTCAATATACTCTTTGTCACTTTTCTTTGCCAGATGTCAAAGAGGGGAAAATTGAGAATCATTGCTGGTGTACTAATAGGGCATTGCATACCTTTTACTGCCTTCATCCTCAGAGCAAATAAGGGTGGACAGTAGATAGATTGTGTTTATTGCCTTCAAAACACAAGAGAAAGGTGAGAAGGGTGTTGCAATTTTCAGTTCTATCAGCTGTGCCACAAACTGCTAGTTTTTCCTATTCTACTGAAGAGATGGAAGGCAAAGTTTATTATGCTTTTAAGGTATGCAACTAAATGCCAGTTTCCCTTGCAATAATTAAGAGAAATCATGGGTTAGTCAATTTGGTTTATTCTATTGCAGAGGCAGTTGACCACACTGTGAGCTGGCATTGATGCTACATCTGAAGGTAGATAGCAAGTCAGGAGTCATGCTACCTTATTTCTGTATTAACTAACTTAAATACCTGAGTTTAACAAATATTCTTTTAGTAAACTGAGTCAACCACCATTAAATGGTTCTCCTATAGGAACTTGGGTATCTGTGCTTATCCATATAGTCAATAAAGAGAAACAAGTCTCAAAAGGAGAGCAGATAAAGGATCACGAAATTGTGTTTCTGTTGGTCTCCAATGAACAAGGAGGCAGATTACAGAATCCCCAGACGTAAACTTCACTGTAGTTAAAGTTACATGGCCCTGTTGGTCTAAGGGCATAAAGTAGAGCAAAAAAAATCATTAAAGAATGTATTTAATCAGATAAGCAGTTAGAACCAGATAGGATGAATCCAGGTACTTGGGACATTTAGACAGGCTCCTGCAGAATGTGACATGTAAGAAGAGTCTGTCTCACCTGGTGATCCAGCAGAAGCTGTAATCTAGCTATAATGTTAAATATTCCAGTGCTCCTGATGCTGGCCCATTCTTAACAGTGACAAACCTCTGCAAAAAATCAGGCTGAAAAGCAATTGCTTTCTCTGTGTCCTCCTGTCAGTGATATGAGACTGAAGAAGCTGGCAGAATCAGGAAGTTGTGTGATCAGGTCAGACAGGTGTCTCACTATACAGCTGTCCCATCTTCCTCTGTTGAAAATGTAATCTCCAGGAGAAAGGAACTAAAGAAAAAACTTCATTCCTGTACGCTCTATTACACTGTCTTTAAAACAATAAATTTGAATTAAGGTGGATTTTTTTTTTAAATATCACTTCAGTAAGTAATGAATTACTAATTGCACAATTACATTATGCAACATGAGTTATACATTACTTCTGATTTAAAGTAATTACATGAATCAAAATTTGGTAATAAATTATGCCCTTTTTCCAAACTTCAAGTAAGTTTTTTGATTTTTTTTTCATTTCCTATAAACTAATTCAGGAATTGATTATAAATTTGTTAATTCTGTAAGCAGCATCTGTAGTTATAAGTGTTTCTAAAAATTTCTTTCAATTTTTTTTTTTCGAATTGCTTTGTAGTTTTGGATTCTTTACTTGACAAACCAAAAGATCATTTGAATTTTAAACAGTAGGAATATGGAAAGATTTAATAGCAGATAAAATGAATACCCACAAAATTATAGACTGTCTTTCAGAAATCTTGTCTTTTTGAAAACAAGTTGCAAACGGAAAAAAACAATCTGTAAACCTAGCTTACCTTGTACATACTTCTAACATGGCCATTACAGACAAGTAGGCAGAAGAGGGAATCAGTATCCATTCTTCATCAACACCCATCTTCCTTCATAATTCCACAATTTTAAAGCCTCCCAAAGTCTTGTCTCCTGTGCTTTCACTGATTATCTAAGGAAAAATGCTGGTTAAATATGAAGTTACCAGTCCATTTAGTATACTGCTAACTAGGAATTTAAAAGAGAGGTACAACTGGCTGTATATCTAAGGTCATTTGCATGATGGTCTTCCTGTCTTTCTGTCTGTTTGCCTAACGTATTTTCTAATATGCTGTCTCAGAAATTCTACAAGCTTCCTATCTTAGATGACAAAATGGTCCACAACTATGGTAAAGTGACATGGGAAGATTTCTTTATAAATTTTAGTGCTTTTGAAGGATATGTTTCCCAGTAAAATGATTGCTGATGTCATCTCTTCTTCTGTATAACTGAATAATTAAGATTAATATAATCCTCTCAGCAACAGGAGAGAACACAGAAATTACTGGAATGCTCCATAGCTGTCTCCACAAAATCTAAAACACAAGACTGGAACAACAATAAACTTAGACCAGAGTCCTGTAACTTAAATTCTATTTTGAAATGTGTATTTAAGGTATTATAGGATCAGGCTCAAGACCTTTCTAAATGTATCTAGTGATCATGTGACTAGGTACAATTTGCTTAAAAAATAATAAGGGTCTAGACAAAGCAAAAGAAAGCTGCATTTGAAAACATGAAGCACTGCTTTTCAGTATAGAAAATATACATTAGTATAGGTTAAAAATAAATGTAAATCAAAATATAAATACATTTCTCTAGTTCCTTGTATTCATATTCTCTTTGTTGCATAAGATTTCTTTTCATTAATACTGCATCTTTCTCGGGTAGATTTAAATCATAACTACAAAGAAGCTATTCTTTCTTGAAATGAGACAAAATATTGTATGAGGATTACTGAGAAATCATTCAATATATCATTTTAATGACATGAATATTCTTGCACCAGAAAAAGTGTTAGTTTTGTTTGTTTGTGTTTTGCCTTGCCCAGGAACTAAAATCTTACATGTAAACAAAGTAATAACACTTTCTGACTGGACAGACCACCTGAGACTTACATTTCCTACTGTGAAGACTGGCAATTGACTGACGTTATGGCAGAGTCTAGAATGAGAAACTTCTTTCTTGAATTTACAATGTGTAAGTTGGTTACTTCAGTTGTATTCAGAGTTTTAAGCCTGGGTCAATCTTTCTTGTTATATTCAAAATCTTAAACCTGGGTCATTCTTTCTCCTAAACATATAGATTTTGTCCACAGAAGCATTGCAATGTCCATGTATTTCTTCTCTATTAAACTACTAGGTCTTCCATTCATAAAGTCATGATCCTTTATAATCAGTCCTCAGTCATAATATATTGTGGACACAGGTGTTATCTTTATAGTTAAAGATGAGATACTTTAGCAAAAAAGTTCTGAAAAGAGTAAAGGATTTGAGGGAGGGGGAGTGAGAGAAGACTGAAACTTCTGCAATTAACACATATTGTAACTTGTTTCTGCAGTCATATTATGACCTTTTTATGGTAATTTTTCCATAGAAAACATAAGAGGGAGATTAGGACACAAAACCAATTTGAGGAGGTATATATGGCATATATAATATGAATTATGGGACTATGCTCCCATTGTGTCTCTGTACTCACCGGTCATACTTAAGGTAACTGACTCTCTTGTCAGCTCTAGAGAAAGATTCAGCCAAACTAAGATCCCCCTCCTTAAATGCTTGCTCCTGTCTACAGAGGGACCAACTGAACCCAGCACATTCAGGTTCCAGGAATCTTGTTTAGACAGGTACAATTAAATTATATTAACACAGGGTGTAAATCCATTTATAGAAAATAATTTCCAGAAGTCCAACCTTGAACAGTAGTGAAGGGTTCTGAATTTTCAGATTTTAGAACAGCAGAAAACCAGATGTATTGAAAATTAAACTACTGTGTTAAAAACTGGACACAGATGAAATTTTTATTTGAGATATTATATATCATACAGTCTAGGAAACATATACTGTATCTTCTACTACTCACATATGCAGAATATCACTGTCAGCTTGCCATTGTATTAGTCATACCTTCATTCACCTTTAAATGTAAAATCTATTAATTTAGCACAACCTAAGAACTTCTCTTTTGCACTGAAGCTGTGCTTCATTACTAATTGTACATATTTTCAGCATGCTTATGTTGAAAATATAACAATTTTCATGTGTTAAATGTGTCATTTAACATCATCAGTGACTTAACATCATGAAACTTGGCTCTATTTTTAATTTTGTTCCCAAGAAACTTTTAGTAACGGAATTTCCTAAAAGCTCTTAGTAGCCAAGGCTGAATGCCTTGTATTACGCAGGTTCACTCACGTCAATCAGTGATTATCCACTCTACAACTCTGGTAGCCTTTCTTTAGGACAAAAAAACCTCAGTTTGTAGTAAAATTCACTATGGACAATGTTGCATACCTTCTGGTAGCAGAAGCACACCTCTAGAACAACACTTCAAACTGTTGACAGTATTTGGAAAATGTGATGAATTACATGGTGCAGAAGAAAAGCCTATGGTCCAGTAAAAGCAGCTTCCTACTAAGACTGGGCCTTGCATTTGCTTATCTTATTAACTGAATTCATTCACAGCATACTGGGTTAGCAAAGGAATGGCTTATGTGAAACTGTGTTCAAATTATTTCTTAGGACACAAGGGGGGAGATGACTTTAATGGCTGAATCCCGGTTTTCTACTCAAGCATGTTTGCATATTTAATCTCTTATAATTATGTACAATTTTTTTTTCACTTTTATTTTTTGTATTTATGTTAGAGCATCTTGGGGTACTCCTGGGCTGAGGTGTGATCCTTAACTAGCTCAGTATTGCAGCAATGCTCAGCATACCGCAGTTCCTTTTTCTCAACCTCTGGACCTGGGCAATGGCACGATCCAGCTGATGAGAGGACCAGGAATGCTGAGAGTGCCATGGTACTTACCAGCACATGGCTGGGCACAGAGTGCATACAGCTCCAGGAAGGCGCAGGCTGTGGAAATAACAGAAAGTTTCTCTACAAGTCACCACCTCACCCAGGTTTCCCATGAAAAGAAATAGTCTTGTGGAGCCCCGTTTGCTGTCTACTGAGCTCTGCCCCATTTCCAGTAGCCAGTACTCCTCTGCTAACATGATGGAGGTCATAAATTTGTACCTAAAGGACATAGTGCTCAGACTTGCCCCTTAACCATTTACTCACTGCTGAGATCAGTCTCTAAGCAGCCTGCTGGTATCCACACACTCCGATAAATGATTCAGCAAAGATTTCTGGAGAAAGGGAGAAATCACTGGTAACTATCAGTTTCTTCCTGCATAGTATGGCTTGGTCCAAAATTACTACCTGATTTTACACATTCCTTTGTCTTTTCTGTAGAGATGCCAGACTGATGACAAGGCACATAATACTGATCGAAACTGATAAAAAGTGCTAGAAGGATGTTCGCTCTCTTTCTTGTAATGTCATGGCTTACCTACCTAACTTGCATTTACTGAAACTTCATTTTTGAGGACTACAATTTGCTCACAATTTTTCAAAAACAAAGAAAAAGAAGAATACTGCCAATGATTACCTTTCAAAAGTATAAAAAAAAATCATAAAATCATGAAAACTGCAGTTTTACTCCTGTTCAATTCACTGCGTATCCATATCAGTTTTTATTGTCTCATTTTTTTTTTAAGACAGAACACCTGGAATATGACATTTTTTTAGAACATTTTTGATAATGCAAGTATAGAGGTATGTGGTATCTAGGTATTGTGTTTCAAATTACTCTCATTTAAACATATAGCATGTATATTTATATAAATATATAAACCACTCATATTTGTAACCTTTCTAAAACCTTACAGATCAACCTGTTTTTGTCAACATCTGTTCGACATATTTTATATGCTTTGTCAGTACATCAGGAAATCATAACGTGTCAATTACTAAACCTTCTTTTCTAATTTCACATAATTACAAAAGCAACCAGATATAAATTGTGTGTAGCTTAATAATACATGATAATATTTTAAAGATCTTTAAAAAAAGTAAATTGATTTTACAGTATTAGTGTAATCTATTATATAACATTAACATACATATAACATACAACATAAATTATATAACATTAACATACATAACAGATTGCTCTCACAAGAATAAGCGGGTATTATTTTGTTTTGATTTTAATTAGATATATATTGCCTCTTCCATTATATATTATGGATATTAATAACAAAGAGGCTTTTATGCACAGTATTTGAAGATTTATTACACTCAGAAGTTTTAAATGTTATTGATATGAAACCACTATTTTACACAGCCATCAAAAATACACTACTTTTGATGTTAATTTTTGTTGGGTTTAACAATGGTAAAATGCTATTGAAGGAGATGTTAATTTTAAATATATATTCTCATTTGGAAAACATGAATATATATTGTTCTTAAAAATCTACATATGGTTTTGTATTATAACATTCCTCTATTTGGCTAGTAATGGTTTCTAATTATGGTCAGTGGGTTCAAGACCAATATATTCTACTCTTACTTGTTCCTTCTTCATGTAAGCTTTAGTTATTTTTTGTTGAACAAAAGGTTTCTCCACTCAGAATTTTGTTACCATTATAGATTTTGAAATTGGATTTAATTTTCTAGAAGTTCACTTCTGCATAATTATTAATTATTGTGAGCTAGCACTAGTAGTGGTTCTGGCGGCTAGGTAAGAAAGGGTCTATTGAAAAAATCAGGGTTTGGCCCATTTAGAATATGCTGGGACAATTCTTGTGATGCCTTTTGTGATGTAAACTGAGGAACTGCACCCAAAAGAGGTTGTTCAGGAACCATCAAACCATTTTATCATTTTACCTAGGCCTCAAGTATCTATCAGATGTTAACAGATTTTTAACACCATTGACTTGTATTTAATTCCATTAGGAGATATAAAGGTGAAAGTCTGACATTCAACTCCCAAGTTTTAGGTTTTTCAGTCTTTCAGCATTCCCTATTTTTTATACATATTGGATATACCAAAATAACTCCATCCCTTTAACATTCTTTCTGTTCTAAATGCAATGAGCCATGACCAAAGAGCTAATCTGAAAGAAATACATAGCAAACATAAAACAAAAAGTGGAAAGAATAAAACATTTAAACTGAAACATAATAAGTTATAATGGTTCCATTTTTATAAAATAAATCTGATTTCAATTAAAACAACCTCTGGAGGTAGACTAGTGTATATTATAATAAACGGGTAAATGTAAGGCGTGGGAAAAGTTCAGACATTCCTTCTAGCATATTGAATCAATTAATAGCATGTACAAGGAAACCCTGATTATTTGAAGGAGTGGAGAAAAATGACTTGATTCTTTACAAGTAGTACAGACTATTATTAGTATTCCAGATAGAGTGTGTTCTAGAGAGTCCATCATATGCTTTGATCTCTCTGCATCCACAGCTGGAAACTTTGTGCCAGTCTCTGGAAGCAGCACGAACTGACAACAGTCACCTCCATCAGGAAAGTGAGTTAGTGGTTGCAAATGTTAATCAGTGGATCAAAGAACAAAAGTGAGTAAAATTGGGTCTTTTTTTTTCTTTTAAAATCTGATTTCATTTCCTATGGCCCCAAACAATTAAAGCATTCATAAGAACTCTCTTCTCAACTTACTGCCATATCTTTTATCTGAAGCTCAACAACAGGTTTTTATAAACATACTATCGAGGGGTTTTTACCATCACATTTGTGTCCTTATGAATTAGAACGAATAATCAACTAATAAATAATTTATCTTTAAAAACATAGTACAATTTTCAGACCTGTTAATAAAGTAGCTGAACTCTGCAAGTAGGAAAAATTTTATGTATATGTTCTCATGCTTTGTGACTCTTTCATTAGATTTTGCAGAGCTCCCATGATAACATTTTAAAATTTTAAATGTATTTTTGTCTATACTGTTTATGAAGATTCTTAACGATGAAAATTAATTTACATCCTTAAAAGTCAATATTTAAATGAGCAAGTCAAGCTGGTCAGAAGTACCTAAACTTTATTTCTCATAAGACAAGCATATGCTTGTAATTCTGTACATACATATAGCCATAAAACTAAGCCTCGCCTTCCTTTGATTATTTGAGTAATTTAAATAATTTTTGCCATCTTTATTATGAAAGTGTAAGCAGCATCTATAATAATGGTTTTTGACAGGTAAAAATAGGTTGCCTAATTAGAGTCTATTGTTTTTGTGTACTTCTGCAAAATCTGTCCAACATCAAGAAGAGAGTTGAAATGAACTAGATAATTGAATGATCTTGAGTCTATATCATAATGATATGCAGTATGAGAATGCCTGCATGGGTTCACAAGAAGAAATGCATTCTCTATAAAAATTGTACAGGGCTATGGGAAATTATTGCAAATTTGTTATGTCTCTTTGCGAACACCTTCCCCAAACATATAGAAAGGTGTTACTAGAAAAAAGGAACAGTTTAATGAGTTAAATTATAGCACAAAATAATTCTTGATATGTAGGACTGTTTTCTTTTAATAGCAAGTGCTTCTATGAGCCAGTTGGCTCCCTTTATAGGTCCCTTTATGTAGTCTGAAAAGCCTGTAACTTAGGTCTCTAACAAATCTGATCAATTTAAAGCCTTTTAAAGATGAAATAACTAATTGAAAAAATTCCATTGTCTGCATCGATTAATTTCCCATTGACTAAAAAGAAAGCCCAAGACTGCTTTTGAGATGCAGATACCTACCTTACGATCAACCTAATTTAAAAAGCTCACTGGTATGGTCAGGACATCTTGTGTGCTGGAAATCACAACTCTGGCCCTGTAGAGTCATTAACGCATTGGTGGTTCTCTGGTTTAAATGCTAAGAGTCTACAATGGAATTATACTGGACTCCTTGGCAAGGCAAAATTCCTTAATTACTTTTTTTCCTCACTTTGACTAAAATGTTTAGATCTTTGGCATATTATAAAAATGCCATGACACTGTTTTCTGATTCTGCCTTATTTCTTTAACGCACTTGAAAAAAATTCTCAAGTTGCATAGGAATTAATATTAAATAAATTAATGCAGCTCTCTATTAATACAGGCACCATATTGCCTGTTTTGGGGTTGTTTTTCTTCCCCATCAGTTTCTAAAGTATATTTTCAAAATGGTCTGTGTTTTGCCTAGGACACACTGAGTCTGGAAGAGGAACTTTCTTATATAATAATTTACATAGATTTATAGTTCACATTGTGTAAGCAATTTTAAATAAAAGGCATTTTTTATAGAGCAGAAAAGGAAATTCACAGGACTTCTTTGATTGCTTTGGAGTTTTTATAGGGATGTCTCAAGTTCAGAAAAGTAACAAAGTATATGCAGTCTTTCTCAATTTTTCACATCTTAATTAAAAAAAAATCTTGGAATTCTTAGGGTGTTTTTTTGGATAGTAGAAACTAACTCAGAAATAATTTTCAAATTTAGTCTTTTGGGAATGACAGAGTAAATCAAATCAAAGCTATGATATATATCATATCATTAGGAATCAATACAGGTAAACTAATATAAATTTAAAAAAATAAAATTTTTAATAGCCTTGCCAGATTGGGTAATTAACTGATTACAGTGGTACAAAATAGGTTTCATAAGTACGAATTTACAAAACCAATTTTTGTCTTAGGATTCCAACTTCCCTAACGACACCATAAGGATACTTAAATACTCAATTTTGTCACAGGTGAAAGTGAGCAGAATGTTTTGCAGAGCAATCTGCCCTCTCAAAAGTTTTTTTTTTTTATCTGCTCTATATGGTGCCCAAGTACTGGACCCATGACAAAAAGAGAACATTCACAGTTTACTTTTTCTGTAGTCAAGGAGGTGAAATAAAGATCCCTTTTGATATTAATTTCATTTTAGAATCACCTCATTGCTGGTTATCCTTCCTTACACCTTGTTAAAATTTGATTTGACACTTCCAATAACCTAGATCAAAGATGTCATAATACATAATTGAAGGCCATATGGGACAGACTTGGTAAAAATTCATTTTGCAGGGAAGGGAACACATGCACTTATCTAACTGATACTTAACAGTAACAGTGCTGTTTTAATTCAGACAAAAATTTTTAGCAGGTTGCTCCAATAAAATTGAATAGTTGAGGTTGTGCAAGGGTGCATCAGACCAAATTTGTTATGAATTCAGTTATTTTGCAACATGCTAACTTCTTTTCCAAAAATATGGAGATGCAATAACAAATAAGTGACAAGGTCTTGAAATATAGATAATATATGATTTATTTCAACGCAATGCTACACCATAGAGATGATAATACAGGGTGATTGGTGGTAAATTTTTTATATATTGTTTGCATTAAATGATATTATAGATCAGATTTCAGAGTCAGTGTTTGCTTAGTGAGGAGCTGATGGAATATTGCTATTCTCCTTACTTATTCATTTATTATCTATTCAGTTTTCCAGTTTTTATTTTATTTATAGCTGTTCCTTTTATGTACATTTCTTTGTTGTGGACTGCTTTTGTTCTCTTTACTATTCTTTGAGTCTATGATATGTGGAGGTAATTTTGAACAAAATTAAGAGTGCTAAATCAACATTACCAATATGCTTGTATTTGCCTGGAATGTTAACTATCTCTTAAGATTTGTATTTCACATATAGTGTAGGCTTTTTATTGTAGAAGGTTATTTGAATGTCCTCTAAGAATTGCTGAATTGTTTATTGATCTAATAATTATATATATTTCTTGGAACTTCTGATGTCTGTCCTTTTTTTGTTCCTTTATCTTAAAAATTTAATAAACAAAACATCAAAGAAAAAGGAATTTAAAAAAAAAAAAGATGCCTAAGAATAGATCCCTGAGGCTTTTCTATTTGAAAATCTTCTATATCAGGGTTATTGTTTATGGAAATCTTCTGTGTACAATTTCTCAACTAACCTGCAAAAGTCTCTATGGAGTTATGTATAAGCCCACTATCTCTGAGCTGTTAAGGAATATTTTATGATCGATAAAAATTTCTCCTGTAAATATGTTTCTCATTGAATTAGAGATAACATTGCTGTTGTGAGGAAGAGAGTAGTATTGGTGGAATGAAGCTAGATTATACTGCAGTCACACTTGTTTTCTGGCACAGGTATTTGAAATCCTTGAGCATAAAATATTCAAATAATCTTTGTTGAACTAGAATGTGTTTATAGACTTTTCGTTTTATTTCTTCTTTGTGCTGACCATCGTAGGACCTATTTAAATTGAAAGCAGCAGTAATTGTAAAATGTAAGTAAATGTCTTAATTATTGTTGAGGCAGATCAGTTCAAGGTGCTTCACTCTTAGGTGTTTTGGCCTAGGTGTGTTCTTTTCAAACACAAACACAGGAGAAATGAAATAGTTTTAAACGGAGGGTTTTTTCCATTTTTCAATAGAACCTAATCTTTCAACTTTTTTCCCTGTTTTTTTTTTGTACATTGACTACACTGTTCCTTAATTCCCTTGTACTTTTTCCTGAGGCATAACTACTTTAAAATACATCTGTGTGTACAAACACTATATATGCCTCTTCCTCATCATTCTTCACCACTGAGTAGTTTGAAGTGTACTATACAGCATGTATTTATTTTCTCTTAGTACTTAGATTTTTAAACATCTTCTCCTTACTGTTGAGTTTGTTTTTGGCATCGGATAACTTGAAGATTATTCATGAAGTTAGCTTTCAACCTGTGGCCTAATTTTGCCTGGGTTTTGAGTTTTTGAAAATGCATGAGGATTTGTGGCTAGATCAGGAGGCTCTCAAGTTAATAATTTCAGAGGGGTTCAAAATTTGTTTTTCTTCAGGAAGTTTTAATGCAAACTTCATTCAGTAAGGAAACTCTTGGGAACTGCATGTGCTAAACTTTTGTTTTGTTTCAAGAGTGTGTATAGATACACCACATTTCTCTCACTTTTGATATGTTTCGTTCAGAAAACAGCATTAGCCATAGGCTTCTAACTGAGGTCACCATTTTTTAATTGGTTGGATCAGGATCCTTTGTGAAGTATGACTATTTGTTTCAACATCCTTTATTAACAGCTGTTGACTTTGTTAGAAATTGGTGATTGAAGAGCTCCGTTAGTTTCTTTATGATGCAATGGAGATTATAGTGTTGGTCAATTGAATTCTGTCCTGAAGCTTTTATATTGTGGTTAACTGTAGTTTATCTTGTCTCTTCCTCATGTTTTAAGATGCACAAGAGTCTGCAAGAGGAGAGGTTGAGGATGGTGTTAATCATAAGTGTCTTCAGTAAGATTATAACACTATTTGTCTTTTAAGTTAATGGTGAAGGTAAAATGAAATGTTCAAGTTGTTTTTTCTAAAATTGAGACAAGACAGAAAGCTGAGGATAAAAAGCTAAATGTTGAATACATTGAAATATAGGCTAAAGGTTTTTTGAAGAGGTTTAAGTAGCTTTCCATATGTTTTAGGTAATCAGATAATCTCAGTCCTCCTGGAATGTTCTTTGTTACATTTTTCCTTGGCTATGTAGTTCTAATCACTAGTTATAGGATCACTCTCCTGACATTGCATGATTTATAGTACTACTTTATGATCATTACAATATTTGCTGGACTGCAAGTCCTAACCACACTGAATCCTCTGTATTTCTAAAAAATCTGTGGCAAAGACAAAATTAGAAATTTTATTTCCCTGTTGTTGCACATAGGCTGATTTTTAAACTATTGCTAAGTCTGTATTCCAACATTGAAAAGAAACAGTCACAGTAGTTGTCAAACAAGCTTTCTGCAAAAGGTCATAAAACATTTTCTAACTCGTAGAAATTATTGTATATCATGCTTGTTCTGATCAAATTAATACAACAGTTAACAAGATCCTTCCAACCTTTAAACTGTGATATGAAATGTTGTTTCTAATACTGATATTGCAAGATATATTACTCTAACATTGAATATCCTGTCAAGGAAAGCATATCCTATATCCAAGTCCAGAAGTGTTCTTATTCATAAATGCTTAAGCATTGTCTGTTTATGTACCTACATCATTTGAGACTTCTAGGGAATATTCCATAACTAGGAAACCACACCGAAATTACCACAAAGGCAGGTAAAAAGTTTTGTGTGAGCAAAAGAGCATCTTTCTTAATACCTCATGTCTTTACTTTTGATTTTGGAATATTACAGGCTGTCTGGTTTATTAGTCAAAGCATTTTATTTCATTATCTACTATTCATACTTCTGTGTTTAAAATTCTGCTTGTGCCCACATTTATGGTAGATCTGTTTGTGTTTTTGTTTGTTTGTAGTGCTATAAAGCCCTATGTCCCACTCTTGAACTTTTGTTTATCACTAGGAAAGTTTGCTATCATAGAATCATGGAATGTATTTGGTTGGAAGGAAGCTTAAAGATCATCTAGTTCCAAACCTCTGCCATGGACAGGGACACCATCCTCTAGACCAGGTTCTCAAAGCCTCATCCAGCTGGGCCTTGCACACCTCCAGGGATGGGGCATCCACATCTTCTCTGGGAAATATGTTCCAGTGCCTCGGCACCCTCACTGTAAAAAATTTCTTCCTAGTATCTAATCTAAACCTACTCTTTTTCAGCTGTTTACCCTTGTCCTGTCACTACATGTCCTTGTGAAAAGTTCCTCTCTTGCTTTCTTGTAGCCCCTTTTAAGGTATTGTAGGGTGCCAAAATGTTTCCCTGGGACCTTCTCTTCCCCAGGCTAAAAAATTCCAGCTCTCTCAGCCTGTCTTCATAGGAGAGGTTCTCCAGTTCTCTGAGCATTCAGCCCTTTTCTGGAGTCGCTGCAAAACGTTCAAGTTCTTTTCTTGGGAGCCCCAAAGCTGGACAAAGTATTCCAGGTGGGTTTCATGGGGGCAGAGTAGAACAGGAGAATCATCTCCCTCAACATTCTGGTCAAGCTTGTTTAGATATAGACCAGGACACAGCTGGCTTTCTGGGCTGCAAACATGCATTTCCAGGGCATGTCAAGCTTTTCATCCAGCAAGACCCCTAAGTCCTTCTTCTCAGGGATGCACTCAATCCATCATATGCTGTGTTTCTGTACACAGAGTATTTAGATAAAGAAAACTCAGGCACATGATGTGATTTTTGGAGCTGTACTGTGTAGGGCCAGGAGTTGGATTTTGATGTCCTAGTGGGTCCCTTCCAACTCAGGATATTCTGTGATTCTATTGTATGTTTCCATGAAAGCCTGAGACTGGAAGGAAGGTCCTGAAAACGGAGGAGAACTACGGAAATACTGAGACTCATGACTATGAGCGGGTTCCCAGAATGAAATCTGAACCTTTCGCCCAGCCACTTCTGGCCAGTAGAAAAATTGTGGAGTGGAAGGGAGTTAAAAACTAAGGAACCATAAAGCTGGAGGCAGGGTGAACAAGTGAATATGTGAGATAATCAAGTACTGTAACAGCTCATGTCTTGTTGATTATTAAATAAGTGCCACTACCCAGATGAACTCTGAGTTGTTGACATCTTGCCTGTGACAAATGGACTGCATGGAACCAGCAAACCTATTTTCCAAGAGTTTCCAAAAGTACCAGCAGTGTTTTTACATAGAAAGACAAATTTAAATACTTTCAGAATTTACTTAAGAAACTCACTGATTCATTTTGTTTTTCTGAATGGCATTGGGCAGGCACTGAATAACCTTCAGGTACGTTTTTGAAATTCTCAGTGACAAATTAATATAAACTATTTTCTAAAAAACATCACAAACATGACAAAAACGCTTTTGCTGACTTCCTTGCAGACTACTGTGGTAGCCTTGCCCATATCCTGTAATTTGATATTAATGATATTTTTTTGGATTTTTGGGGATAGGTGGCTTTGGTCACACGAAAATAAGTTTGGCATTTTAATTTTTTTTTTCATTACTGTAATTAATTAATTTTGCATATGAAGAGAAACAGGTTTTTGTTCAGTCCACTGCCAATGAAACAGAAGATTGTAAAAGTCCACATAGTGCACACTGAAAAAAAAGTGCTAGAGAACAAATGTGTTGCTTCTTGGTTTCTGACAGAAACTATTTATTACATTTGTACTATTTTTCCAAGGAAATAAGCTCAAGAGATATTCTTTCAAACGTGTCAATGGTAGCATTTGCTAGGACTTTAGGAAAAACCCTTGAGAAGTCCATGAAAACAGAATTATAAATTTCAGAGCTGATTGGTGTATTAACATAAAAGTGTGGGATTTAAATATTCTCATAAGTAGGATAAAACCCAACTTAGTTTGTTATGGATATGTGCTTCATAATTAATCCTATGGTGGTTAATGAGATGTGAGACCTGAGTGTAGCATGTCCATGTTTGGGCATTAACAGCTTCTGTCTTATACACTAATAACA
Source organism: Gymnorhina tibicen (assembly GCA_013399875.1). Taxonomy (NCBI): domain Eukaryota; kingdom Metazoa; phylum Chordata; class Aves; order Passeriformes; family Artamidae; genus Gymnorhina; species Gymnorhina tibicen. Next base: position 2,109,049 of record VXAZ01018985.1, on the reverse strand, counting down.
GCTCTTTTCTAACTAATTTTGATTAGAATTACAGGTTTTTAACATCCTTGAAACGCATTCTTCCTGTCATTGAAGAGAGGAGCATTACTGTCCTGAGAGCATTGAGGAGGACAATGAGACCATTACTTCCTGTCAGATTTATTTGAATTGACCAGTATTTTTAAATGCCTTTGTGTGTGCACAGACAGAAAGAGAGACATAACACTGATTGTGTAGGTCTGATTTTCTTCAGAAACCAGGAAATAATCAGTAATCATGCATGCTCTTCCTCAAATCCAAGTTCCACCTCTCACCAGGATAAAATTAGTTGAAAGAGAATAAAAAGAACAAAAACAAGCATTAGAAAACACAACCTAAAACTGAAACAGGAGAGGCTGGTTGCTTAGGCTTTGATAAAATAAAGCCTTCTTTGAAGATGTAAACGTATACAGCTACAAGGGAAAACCATGATCAGTTCTCAGGTTCTGACTGAAAGTGCTGCCTAGGCTGAACTTGTACCATGCTTCAGTCAGCTAATATTACATTGGAGACCCAGCTGAGCAGTGGAAATAAAAAACTATCACACTTCCCTATTCTGTAAACTTGGCAGTGTCTTTCCTCTGAGCTCTTCCCAGCAGTATCTGCCCTGAGAGTCTCTGCAGTTGTTTGGATGGTGTTACCTCCAGCAACCAACGCTAGCTGACAGAAAATGAAGAAAACATCTCTCTTTGAAATATGATCTACCCCAAAAGAATTTAAACACCAAAGTAGCTCTTATGTGGAAGTGTGGAATGTCTCCAAAAACCATTAATTGCTAAATATTGCCAAAGCATTTGATGAATGTTCTGCTGCATATTATTTTAAACAAATCAGTTAATACATTTCATATTCTAGTTGAAGTAAATCTCTTCATTTAAGAACATATAAGCCATGAAGCCATAATGATACCAAAGAGAAAACAAAACATCCTAGAAAACATTTCTTTTAAACAAAAAGTTAATTTGGAGTAACTTGTAGAAGATTAACGCTTTTGCAGTTATATAACAAGTGTTACCTCAAAACACAGTACCATAGAAAAATTAAATATACTGTAAACACACTTCCTCATAAACTTATTAGGATTTACAGAATAGCAGGAAATAATAAGAACAGAATTCATGTCAATTAGTCCTGATATGAAGCCATGACATTTTACTTTGCAAACATCAAAAAGAAAAGTATTTTGTTCAGATCCTGATCCAGCTCTAGCTGCAGACAAAGAAATAGTGGGAAAATCCAATGGAAAACTACAGATCATGCTAAAAATATTGGTTTTAATGTAAATATACATTTGAGATAACACATAGCTTAAGACAATATATAAAACTAAGAATAAGAACTGTTGTCTTTAATATCACCGATTATTAAGAATCTGATTCATGATCTAACTTGTTGTTGTGCTGGATGCTGTACAGACAAAGAACAAAAGATAGTCCAAAAAAAAGGCTATTTTGAAATATCAGGAATAGTAGTATAACAAGAGAACGAAGTATGTTGACTTCATTGCTAGCAAATACAGAATTCAATTAGGAATTCATATGGAAGGATTTCTGTCTTAAAGGATAAAGGGATTACAGACAACCTGAAGGATTTCTTTTGCATGGGTCTTCACAGAGGATAATGGAGACATACTTTCCTACATGTAGTGAAGGTATCAGATCATGGAACAAGTCAAGAAATTAAATTTAAATAAATCACAGCAACCAGATGGCATTCACCTAAGATTAAGATTTATTAAATAACTAATTACTAAACTGCCTACATTGCTGCATAAAATAATGTAATTTATGTATAGAATAAGCCTGTATGTTTGTCAGTTTATATCCTTCTTGCCAAATAGGTTGCCAAAGGTAATCCCAAGAAGCCTAGATCAGTGAACCTCTTTTCAGCATAAATCCTTGTCGCGTTGCTGTTAGGTGTTTTTCAAGAGAAAGGTGCGGCTTCTTGCTTTTAGGTTTTGCTTGTGTTGCCTTTTCAGTAGTCATTTATTATTTGCTGAAAAATATATACTTGTCTCTGGCAATTCTTATGCTCAATTGTCATGTTTTAGGGATAGCATTCTCCAAGTTAGTACTCCTGCTAAAATCACATACTGCTTCCCCTCCTTCTCCAACTGGAGGCACAAAAGGCAAAGATCACGGGTTGAGATAAGAACAGTTTCCTGGAAACAGCAATGAGATAAGAAAACAAACAGTAGCAGCAACAATATTAATAACTAAAGGTATAAGTAAAGAAAAGATTGATATGGAAAGTCCCCAACAATAAATATCAGACAATTCTGTCTGCCATGTTTTCTCAGCGGGAAACCTTTTTTCCCTTCCCCCTGCCCTGGCAATGACATGAGGTGGTACAGTGTAATCTCCCTTCCAGTTACTGGAACCCTGCCTTGTTGGAACTAGGACAACAAAGTAGGCTACATTGTTCAATCCAGAGTCATTTCACTACATTACAGACAACTCAAATAGGTTTTATACTTCTGTGCTGGTGGTTACGATTCCATGACTGCTTGAAAACAGTTAATTTATATAGACAATTCTTTCAACAATCTTGAAAGTTGCTAAGATTAAAGCACTGACTATATCATAAATTTCACTCAATCTCCTACAATGCTGTTGCACTGTGGTCCTCATAGCACATCCACAGGTCTATCATTTCAGAACTGTCCACTTGCCATAACAGCTTTTCTAATAAAATTAAAATTTCCCTAGGAGGTATTTCCTATATTTTTGATGCTGCATATTCAATGATTGTTTTTAGAATATGATGTCAGATATATGATAATTTCCTTAAAAAACAGATTCTAACAATTGTCCTCATTGGTCAGCCAGACTTGATCTTGAGACCTTGAAGCAAAATGAAATAAACCTAAATGCTTGGCAACTCCAGTACTGCAGCATATTTAAAGAGGGAAACAGAAGTTTTGAGATCCATACAGGTATAATACATACATACACAATATACATACATGTATAATACAGGTGCTGGTGAAGCCATACCTCAAGTACAGTGTCCAGTTCTGGTCCCCTCACTTCAAGAAAGGTGCTGCAACATGATCAGAGAAGGGCCACAAAGTTTGTGAACAGTCTAGAGAGTAAGACCTATGAGGAGTGGCTGAGGGAGCCCGGGGTGGTTTTCTGTGGAGAAAAGGAGGCTTAGTGAAGACCTTATCACTCTCTACAATTACCTGAAAGGAGGTTATAGTGAGCCTACATCTCTCAGGCAACTAGTGACAGGAGTAGAGGAAATGGCCTCAGGCTGTGGCAGGGGTGGTTCACGTTGGACCTTAGGAACAATTTTTTTCATTGAAAGGGTTGTCAAATACTGGAATGGGCTGCGTAGGGAAGTGGTGGAATCACCGTCCCTGGAACTGTTGAAGAAATGACTCGACGTGGCACTTAGTGCTATGGTTTAGTTGCTATGGTTTAGTTGCTAGGGTTGTGTTCGGTCAAAGGTCAGACTTGATGATCTTGGAGGTCTTTTCCAACCTTAATGATTCTATGATTCCATGATTCTGTAATGGTCATATACCTGCTCAGTCTTTGGGGGTTGTGCTTAAATATTTGTGAAACTTTCGTCTACTATGTGCCTCTCAAAACAGCCATGACTGGCTGTAACATGAGATACCTTTTATTTTGTTTTATCACAGTGTTGTTAGCAATTGTTTTTTTAAGTATTCCAGTGAGGGACTAAATTTACTTATCTAATATGATTATAATCTCTCAAGTCATATATCTGAAATATTTTCTGTTTTCTCTGATATGTATTGTCTTAAGCTTGACTAAGAGTGTTTTTCATGAATTAAGAAAAGCATAACTCAGTGTGCCTTTTAAATTGCTTAAAATTATAACGCAGATATTTTCTGTGTCAAAGACAATGTAACACAACATTTTTACAATAGGCTATATGACATTATGGGACCAGTCATCTGGTAACAGACAGAGGTTTTTTCCTCTTCTTCATTGATGATCCAATGTCTTTTTGCTTACATTTTTATTTCACAGACATTAAGACACTACCTTGAGAAGGTTCAAACGTATAATCTCTCATTTGTCTTTGTAAAAGGCAGCACTGCAAATTTGCTCTTTCTATTTTGCCTGTTATTTTAGGCGAGGGGAGGGGGTGGGAGGTGTAGTGTGAATAGTACTGAATTAAATCCTAGAATCATCAAATCATAGAATAGTCATCTGTTTACAGAAAATAAATGTTGGAGCTTTTAGGTGGTTACGTCAAAGACATTTTCTTCCAAATCTATAGAAATATAGAGCATAAATTGGTTACTTTGGATTGCCTGTAGCAATAAATATTTTTCTAATGAAAACATGTATTGAGAAAAAGTCCATGGATTTTTACATGGCTTTTTGAGTTTTTTGAAATCACCAGCAGTCAATTTAGTTGCTCTGATCTTTAAACCTAAGGGCCTAATTCTGACAAAGTCTTTTGATATGTTTTCATTACTTTCTTATGATATTTGCTTGGAGAGAACTGTAGAATATTGCAACAGAAATTCATATTAGAATAACATTCATCCTCAATTTTCTGAGACTCAGAAAATTTTTCAGGCATTTATTCAGTGCACAACTGCATAACTCTGAAAAGACTCATTAGGAAAAATTTCTTGTTTCCATACAGGACACATAATGGTCACTGTGCAGATGATCTTCAAAAATACAGTTAAAAATTTAGCATATTCAAGTTCCTCAGTACCAGAGTAGCCATAAACCTATTTGCTATTTAGTCATTTAACACAATTATTTACTCTTCAAGAGATATACTGTTACTATAGCAACAGCTACATTTACAGTCCCAGAATAAATGGAAAGCCTAATCTGTCTTGCCAGTAAAGCAAAAAGCTTTTTAAAATGTAGTTTATCTGTTGCCTTTATAATAGAAATTAGTGGCACTCAAATTATGAACCATGATCTGGTTGCAGACTGCCAGCTTTGATCTTGAAGGCAACTGTTACACCCAGCTCATGGTTTGACTGCATGTTCAGTAGCTTCGACAAGTGACAGCAATATACTCTTTTATTTTTTTTCTTTAGACTATGATAAGATGACAGATGCAGACAGAATAAATGAGAGAATCTTTAGCTGACTCTTTTTGTGGTTGAAATGATCAGTAATCTAGGGTGAAAAAGAGCTACCTTTCACATAAAATGTTAATTTAATAACAATCAAATACAAAATTAGAAGTAATATTCTTTTTTAGAAGTGTTACAATATCCTTATAAAAAGATATAAATTAGAGAATTTTGAAAAGAGTTATATAACTCTTTGCAGGCTTCCTTACTGCTCAAAGAATTTGTGTGTGCAACTTGATATAAATTTGTTTTATAGATTAAATTAGACTAAAATAAGATATCCCTGTATTCTGGAACAAGCAACGTGCTTGCAAAATCTACCTTACATTACCTTGTACGTAGAGCCTGGGTTCTTCAGAATAAAAATACTTGCTACAAAAAGGATACTAAGGTCATCCATTTGGATGATGCATTTTTATATTAGAGGTGATATTAAACAATTATTATTGTTATGAAGTTACCAAACCTTACAGGTGTCTGCACAAGGAGTAACATGAGGAACAAAGCTCCATCGGTCTATGCATCAAATCAGTTGAGCATGATTGGTACTCTGTGTCAACAGTGAGTCACTCAGGTTGGGTCAATCAAGCAAGCCTGGCTTGCTCTTCCTCTCACTTTGTCCTGGCTTCATCACACCCTTTGGGACGGGGGCTGTAAGGGCTCTCCAGAGCTCTCATCCCCTGGCCTGCACATGTGGGTAACGTGGCATATCAAACAAACACCTCAACCGAACCCTTTTGCTTGCAGTCATTAGTAAGAATGGCTATGTACTGGCCTTGGAGTGGTGCATATTCTTGCTCTTTTTAAAAATAAAAAAAATATTGATATATTTTCACTGATTTAGATATTCCAGAGCTCTTAAAAATAATGTTAATCCTAAGATGTGTTATCTACAGCATTTTTCATTTCTTCTTCCATTTGAATATATATGATCTTATGAAAAAAACCAGGAAATTTATTAATGTGTTGCCTTAGCTGATTTTCTCCTCCTAAGTATTGCAAAGATTGAAGAAGAAAGTTTTCTTGACAGAGACATAAAACCCTGTCTTGAAGTTTGATTTTCACTTTTTAAAGTGGTGCTTCTTAGAGCTTTTGTTTACGATGTTTTCAAGAAAAGAAAATTCCTGTATATTCTTATGCAAGAAAAGCATCTAGATTCATAATGCTTGAAGAAAGCTGGAATATTTTCAGGCTTGAGAGTTCGTGGTGAGAGTTCCCATGAAACAGTCTCTCCAGGTAATAAGTCTGGAAAATAGTCAGTGTTTGCAGATGTACTGAAAATGTCTAATCAGTAACATGTCATACTACTTAGATCTTGATTACTGCATAGTAGGTAGATATTTGGCAGCCAGCTGGTCTGAGATTTAAAAAAAAACAAGCTATGGCAAATTATAATGTTAGGATTAAGCAAAAATTATCTTAAAACAAAAAACTACCTAGTTCTGTAATTTGTGAAGAAATAATATTATATAATATGTGTGATTTTAACTAAAAAGGTGTGTGAAAAGATGCAATCATTTCTTGTACCCTATTTCCCAGATATTTAAAAAATTACAATAATTTACTAAAAAAATGGTTATTTAGGAAGGCTGTGGAATGGCACTTCATGTTCTTCCAGAGCACAGAGCTGAACTGAATGCAAACAGCTGTAAATTAAGAAATGTGGAATTTCAAATTCAGACTTCTAAATCCAAGAAATACAAAAATACAGAACACACTCACGCAATCTTAACTCTGCCTTCATTAGCAGCAGCCCAATCCAGTTGTAACTTGTGCATTTACTTTTTCATGGGCAGAACAAATAAGAAACATTTAGCCCTATATTAGAATTAATTAATTCAATCTCAAGGCCTCCTTGTAGTAATCAATGAGTTGTTCCTTCTCTCTTTTGTATTCTTTTGTACAAGGTTAGTGTTAAAAATTTTAAGTTGTTAACGTCATGCTCATCCCCAAATCTGGGCTTTATTTTTTACTGCATTTACAGAAATTTCAAACATACAAAAAGGGGATCAGTGTCTCCACTTTGTTTTTCTCTCCTCAGAGACTCAAACACCTCCCCTCATATTCTCCCTATCCTCCTGTTACTTAATAATTTGTGTTCTCCTGAGAAGCTTTTCCATGCATAATTCACATCCCTGCCCCTCTTCATCCATTCTTAAAAATCTGTCTAAATTTTTTGTAGATTGGATTTCTTAAGAGTAGAAATGAGACACCTTCCCTATTCCTCCTTTAACAGGACATGTTTGAGCTGCAAGTGTGCAGATCTACTGAATGGACTCTCACGTGATTTTGTATTGCTGCTGATGCTCAGCCTCACACTGCCATGAGCTGGGGAAGGCAACTCCACTTTCCGCTACTTCCACCTCATGTGAGTGCTGCTTGGCTATATTCCCCAGGTACTTGGCTTGTATAGGTGAACATGAGGAACATTTTGGTTCATTTGCTCTGCAGACACTTAACTGACCAGTGTTGGAGAATAAATCTCACGAATTATTGGTTTTGACACTAATGAAGTAGTTGTGGCTGTGTATAATAAGCAAAAAAAACCCCAAACCAAAAAACCACTGATGTCAATAACAAATATGATGACATTTTTTGTTCAAATATGTGCAAAAATGTTGATACTCCTGACCTGTAGACCACACTGGGAAAGGTGAAAGAGGAGTGAGAATATTATATGCTGGGAACATTTTACTCAGATAACTTACATTTGCATCTATGACTATAAGTTATACAACAAAGCCAAGAAAGTGAACTTAAGCTTTAGAACTTAAGAGCACATATAGAAATATTGACCTTTGAACAGCAGAGTTCTCAACATTAAACACAAGAGAGCTGGGATTTCTCTACAGCACTTTTCACATTTGCAATTTTCTTCTTTATCTTTGAAGGGAAAATTCTTCAGTCCTTGTTCTATCAAAACTGCCAGTATTAATTATTAATAGGAATTTTGTTCAATGAATAATGACAGAGATGGTGCCCTTTGTTCTCAACAATTATTTATTTTCAGTCTGTGAAACTCCTCAGTTACATCTCCTTGCAGTTTTGGATCACGTATGCCTTAAATTTCCTCATGTCATTTATCTCTCAACTTTGGTTGTCACAGAAAAAATATAACTTTTACCTGCAGTTTTGTCTTCATCTCAGTTTCCTTTTTCTCAGTATTAACTCTCATTAGTCCTTAACTGTCAATTTTAGTTTCTATTACTGCTTTGAGCAAAAATACCGTAATTATCTAGAGCACTGAATATGTATTGACTAGGTTAACATTTCGATTCAGTATTACAGATATGAATATTAAAAAAGACCTCTTCAATTCAAAAAGTTTAAATCACTTCTCAAATATTCTGATCTTATGTTTGAACTTTTTGAAAAGATTCTGGGGAAAGGATTCATAGTTTAACTTACATTTTTTCATTGGAGATATAAAATAATCTTATCAGAGTCAAAATTTCTCAACAGAAAAAAAAGACTATCTATTGGTCAACAGAAGCATGAAGACAGCATTCAATGATAATTAGTATACAGAAATGATTAATCCTTTATGCAGGCTGAAACTGATTTGGCAGTTCAAGTTATTAACAAGGAGATAAAAGTTCATCCTTGCACAGTCATGCTGATACCTTCCTCTCCTCTTACTGCCTTTGCAGAAAAGTCAAAGGTGGGGGCTTTTTTTTTATTTTTCCCCAATAGAAAATGGACTGGAGAAATAAACATTGTAGCTGAAAACCCCTTTTTAAGTTAGCATCAAAAGTATCCTTAAGACTGAGGTTTGGTCTGGTAAAAATTTTTGATTCACCACTGGAGATGTTCTCGTTTATCAGCCAGCACCCACAGAAGCCATTTCCAGGAAGCACTATGGAAGTGGGTATGACTAATTTCTTACAGGTATTTTCCATATAGCAGACTCTTCCCAGAGGTTAAAAGAGTAGAGCGTAGCACAAGCATAGACTATTCTGTGCCTTTTGGCCTGAGAGTCTGGGAATGCCACCCAGCACCATTTAGTTTGCTAACACAGATGTAGAAATAAAAACTGGGATCTGATGTCGCACTCGGGGATGAAAGAACGACACGAAGTCTCTGGGTTCGAGTTCGGGCCAAAAATGGCTCCCCCCGTGGGGGCTCACATTTTATTTATATCTCTTTGAGAAGACCCGTGGATTGGAAGATGAAGTGACCACCTTCAAATCACACTGGTCAAAGGAAAAGTCCATCAAATGTCTCCGCCTTAGGAGAAAGAATGCAAACATTTACGACCGGTTAGGAAAACATGGCTATGTTTACAGAACATGCCTGAGAATTCTTATCTACAGTAGAAAAACATGGAGAAACTGAAAAACTCAGGGCGACAATCTGATGGTTCTAAATACTATCTGATCTGAACTGTTCATTGCTGCCACAGGAAGTGTCTAACTCCACCCTGGGCACTGTGGTAGGCTGCCTGAATATGACTCAGTGTTCAGAAAATGTCTGCCTTCTTAATAATTTACCTTTTCTTTTTGATTTGATAATTGAATTATGTAGCATTGGCTGTAACACTGCAAGGGTGGAATGGCTTCCACTGGAAGGCTGGAACATCTGCGAGGATGGCAGACCACAGAGTGGAATTAGAAGTGCGTTTTCAGACATACAACAGTATGCCTGAGGAAGCCTCCTGAAAAAGGAGAGGTTGGGTGTAGTATAAGAAGTCTTTTATCCTTTTAATGTTTATGATTCCCTGAAAATAGTATTCGAGGAAGTAGCTCTTATGAAAGACATTCTCAGATGCAACAAATAATGATATTGATGAGAACAAATTAGTTTCATGGTGGAAGTGTTTAAAAATAAAATTTCTTTGAACTCAGTGAGAACCAGATTTAATGAAATTTAAATTAAAGTGAATGGAATAGATATGTAAGAGTTAATCAACTGGAATGGCAATCATATGGAATAGAGGGTCTTTTCTTCGAAAGAAACTGCTTGAATGAAATCATCTATCTTGATGTTTATTGTTCTTTGACTGAGGCTTGCAAATGTATATTTTGAAAGCCAAATTCTGATCCAATTAAAGTAAATAGCAAGGATTTAGATTTTTTCTGTCTTTGAGATTGTCTCTTCTCTAGGAAAGTGAATTGTCTGCCTGCACTTTTGTGGAAGTGCATTTTGGCAGCTCAGCGAGGTCCTTTTTTGTTGTTCTAATGCAGCTGTTAATACATTCCAATGATATAATTTCTGTCTTTCTTAACATAATTTCATATTTAGCATGAAAATAGCAATCAAAAGTTAATATCACTACTTTCTAATTTTGCTAGAGTTTTGCAGGTTGCAACAGAATATAGATAAAATTTCACTTTTTTGTGATCACATATTCTTTCCAGATGATTCTTGACTAGCTGGAGGTTTGCCTTAAAATCATTAACAATCTGTCCACACTATGGAAACAAAATTAGGGTAAGTCAATTCTTGCATTCACTTCAGCGATATATATGCAATACTTGGTTTTGATTTATCTTCCCTTTTTCTCCTGTAATATTTGTAAATATTAATCCCTCTCCTCCTACAACCATACTATTGAGGGTATCTTCCTTTAAAAAATTACCTTACTCTACTCTTGGATTGAAGGTTTTCGTATTTATTTTAAATTCATTGTTACTACTGTGGTTATCTAACTGATGTTGGTAAAACAATTATTTTATCCCATCGATGAACCAAATACACAAAAATTATTACTACAGCAATTTGGAAAAACTCAAAATCACCCATTGTGGAGGGCTGAGAGCCCTTGGGACAGGAGCCTTTTGCACTCCCTTGGAGGAAGGATTTGCAAAGGCCAAAAGAATCTCCCCAGAGATAAGCAACTTTCCTCGTGGTTAGGGTGACAAAGTGAACCACCCCCAGCATGCCTTGTTTCTTTGTGGTAATCCCTGGTACCCCGTTGGCTATTGGTTTCTACCCCACCCCCTACCTTTCCCATAAAAAGAACCCACCTCTGCCACTGATCAGGGAGTATTTGTTCTTGGCCTTCCCTTTGCAGAGTAGCTGGACAATGAAGGCTACATCTGTGGAACTGCCACACAAGGCTCCTGTCTCTCTGTCCCCGAGTTCGCCTTGGGTGATTTCACAAAGAGCTGAATCACAAGAGCTGGAATCCCTTGTAGCTGAGGAATCGCTACACTTGCTGAAATCACCTGTTGCCCAGGGAGGCCTGCCAGTGCCCTTGGAAGAGCTGTTCTTTGCAGGATGCTCTCTCTCCAGGAAGGTCGTGGCATACCGGTGCTGACCAGCATCGGGCCCCTGTGATAAGTGGCACCCGAGACCCCTGGACCCCTATGCTGGAAGTCCCTGGGGAGAGCGTCTCCTGCACAGCTGCTGTGGGACTGAAAGCCGCCGTCGGATCGTCAGTTCTCTGAGGAGATCCCGCTGCGTTCTAGCAGAGGCTATCTAAAGAGACAGATCGAGACCCTTGGAGAAGAAACATCTCTTGAGGATTGACCTTGAGGCTGACCACCTTCCCAGCAGACGTTTCTTTGACCCTGCTGGCTGCCCCCATGCCTGAAGAGAGAACTGTAAGTTAAAATTGTGGTTTTCCTGCGCACTTCTATTTTTTTCGTGTCTTTTTGGTTTTTTCCTTTTTTTCTGCTGGATTAGGGAGCGGGACCACCAGGATGGGACATAGGCTAGGAAAACCTAGTCTTACCCAATCTGAGAGAGACCTTTATTACCAAGTTCTAAAAATCCTTCTTGTTAATAATTTTAAATTTTCTAAGCATAATTTTTCTAAGGGGAAACTCAAGTTCTTTATTATTTGGATTTCTAAGCATTTCTCTGATATTAATGGGGACTCTATCCTTTCTTTTTGGATTCCTTTTTGGAATCTCGTTGGGAAAAAAATCTACTCTCTTCAAGCTTCTGGTAATTTTTCTGTCTCTCAGTTTATCCCCTTGTTTCATATTATTGTTAAGTTAGTAGAAAAAACGTGTAGTACTTCAGAAAACTCCCAATCAAACCCTCCCCCCGCTTCCCTTCCCTGTGCTTCCAAGCCTGCTTCTCCGCCTGAGAGGGAATCGGAAAGCAACAGCTTCCGTAAGGGACAGGGTTGCCATGGACACCCTGACGCCTTCTGAGCCTCTCTTCCCCACTGGCAAGGTGACCCTGGCCAAGCTGTCTTGGAACCTCCCCCAGCCCCCAAATCCAAACCCCTATTCCCTGCTATGTATCCATCTGTCCCCCCGAAAAGTGAGGCAGCTCTCCTTCCCCCCATTCTAAGCTACCTATGACTCTGTTGATGAACCCAGTTTTTGACTGACATGACTAAAAGGCTAGACTACAGGTTTATCCAGAACAGTGTCCTGTCCCTGCTCAGTGGACTGTATCAGCTACAGGATGCAGTTGTGTTTCACCTGGTATAATTCCTTAGCAGCTTCTACCAATTCTTCTGAAACAGAAATTTACAGTGTGTCTTAGCATTTAATAGTTCTTGATAGGTTTTCATTTCATGCAAACAATTAATTTGATTTTGAATGGATAGCCTATTCAGTATGACAGCTAGCAGTGAGCACAGAACTCTGCTACCCATATGAAATTCCGGCAGCAGATGTCTGTACTCAAAAGAGGTAGCTGCCACTACAGATTCTCTTTACTTCTGACTCCATTTTTCAGTGCTAACTCGCTTGGGGTGGACAAGTTCACTGAGGGCAGTCATTCACAGGCTCTCTAAGGCTTCAGCAGTTCACTATTCAGTGCGGCTTCAGCAGTTCAAGTGAGAGATGTTGATAAGATCGTCCAGGACTTTATTCTTCATTGATTCCTTAACTGTCTAGGCAGTGTCAACAAGATGCACATTTCAATTTAGCCCCTGTCCCAGGGTATTAGCCACAAGGCACAGACAAATCAGAAGATGCCACAGAAAGGATTCGCAATCCCCTTTTTTTCTAGATCTCTAACCTCATCCAGTATAGAAGATCTTAAAAGTTGCTCTGCATAGCACCATTACCACAGCTTCAGCTCTTGTGTTTGGAGAGAAAAGAGGTAGCACAAAAGCCAAGGGAGACTGCATTAATGTGTACTCACATGCAGGGGTGGAATTAGGCAGCTACACAGGATCGAACAGGTAGTCCCCGAAACAGCTGTGTGGAATATTTCGCAGCTCAGGATCTCAGTGGACTTGCTTTCAATAGCACAACAGCCTTTATGGTCAGACTGGCAGCAGTCGTGTATTCTGTAGACCTGACACCTAACTTCTACTCACACCAGAAGCCCCTTCCTCCAAATCCTTTTCTCATCCCATAACAAAATCATGCAAATAAAAGAAGTAATTATGATTTACCTGTTTTAACCATAAGGGTTGGTGTTGACTGTAGTGAGGAGTGAATAAAAAGGTGTCCCCTGAAAACGGATGAGCCTTGCAGTGCTTTTATGCTGGGTCCAGAAATGACACCTGAAGCAGCAGCAGATACCCTCTGGACTCTTCTAAAATTGCAGGATCCAAATCAATCTGTTTGTCTTAAGACATCCCTGACATAAGACCTCTTCAATATTTCCATAATGGGAGCATATCTACCATGCCACATGCCAGGTGCAATTGCTGTTCTTCATTGTTAAGATGACCAAGTTAATCTCCTTGAACTATGTGCAACATTCCCTCATCAAGGGGAAGTCATGAGTTTAACGGGTTTTTTCTACTGCTGGATTACCCTGCTTCTGAAGAGGCAGAAGGACAGCTTTTTAAAGGCACAGCTGACACCATCTAAGTTTTTCTGGAAGACTAGGACTGGTCTAAGCATCAGAACAGAGCAGAATGAAACAGAATAACAGAAAAGGATTTCAGAAGAGGATTCAGTAATGAGGAACATCAAAAGAAAAGAAGGTAGGCGAAGAAGAATGGGGTTAGTGATTTAAAAGGTAGAAGAGAGGTTGGATAGAAGAGGGACAGCTACAGCTTAGAGATTTGATATCTTGTAGTTGATGTTAAAATCAGAACCATGGATTGGTATAATGAAGAGCATGAAACAACTCAAGATATCACAGGGGCTCTTAACAATTAAAGACCCTTTTATTGGCTCATGTGTTGGAAGACTTCATAGAACGAAACAGAATCACAACATCATTTAGGTTGAAAGGCGCCTCTTGAGATTGTCTAATCCCACCCCCTTGCTCAAGTAACATCAGGTAGAACAGATTGCCCAGGATCATGTCAGTCAGATTTTGAATATCTCCACAGATGGAGAGCCTACAACCTCTCTATCAACCTGTTCCAGCATTTGATCACAGTCACAAAAGAGTTGTCTGTATTGAATTTCACGGGATTCATTTTGTGCCAATCCTTTTGTATTACCAGGCATCACTGAGAAGAGGCCGGCTCCCACTTCTTCATTCCCTTCAATCAGATATTTATACATATTGATAACAAATCTCTTCTTCATGCTGAACAGTCCAAGCTCTTTCAGTCTCTCCTCATACAAATGATGCTTCAGTCCTTTGATGATATTTGCATCCCTGTACTGGACTCACTCCAGTAAGTCCATCTTTTGCTTGTAGTGGAGAGTCCAGAACCAGACACAGTACTGAGATGTCTTACCAATGGTGAGCAGAGATGAAGGATCATCTTGACCTGCTGGCAACACTTCCTAATTCAGCCCAAAATACCACTAACTTTCTTTGCAACGAAGACACATTGTTGGCTCATGTTCAACTTGCTGACCATCAATAACCCATGGTCCTTCTCTGCAGAGCTGCCTTCCAGCCAGTTATAGCAGTGTACTGTTGCCTGGGGTCATTCCTCCCAAAATGCAAGTGCTTACATTTCCCTTTGCTGCATTTCATGAGACTCCTTTCAGCCCAATTACTCACTCTATCTAGGTCCCCTGGAATGGCATCAGGTCTATTGGTCACTCCTTCCAGTTTTGTACCATTGGAACTTTCCTGACCTGCATCCTTCCCTATCATCCAAGTCAGTAAGGAAGAGTTTAAACAGTAGTGACAGTATCAGTCGCTGGGGTACCCACTACTGACTTGCCTCCAAACTTTGTGTAAGTGAAGCCTATTTGAAGCAGATTTTGAGTGGAGCTTTAGTTTCTCCCAAAAGTAGTCTGTGATCCAAATTAAAATCAGTAGTTGAGAAACAGCATGGCATATGTTTTGACAGTGTACTATTGTTCCAAACAAATAAAAGTTTTACTTCCCTCTTCATGTGATTAAGCATAAGGACATTGAATGTAATTTCATTTTTGTCTCATTCTTCATTGTTTGATTAATATCTATATTTATATTGTAATCAGACTACTTCATTAAACTAGAAGTGGCTGTTTCTCCTTCTTTCCTTACACTGTGATGTAACTTTCTAAATTATATAAAAAATATTAATTGCTTAGGATCCTTTCAGGATTTATAATGGCAAGTCTGAAATAATCCTGGCAAATGTCATACATAAACAAAACGATCTATTGAAGAATAAAATAACCAAGACTCTACAATTCCAAAACAGTGAAATCCTATTTTAATAGATTTAAGGGAACCACAAAAGTCATGTTGCCATGACCACCTAGATGAATTACTTTCTCTCCAGCCTACTAGTAGTGACAGCTCCTGCACTGTAATTCTTAGAAGTTTCTTATACTTCCACCATTTCTTAGGTTCCTTAACCTCAACCTTCCCTTGCATAACTCCCTAATTTTTCAGCATACTTCAGAAAATACCCAATGTCTTGGGGTGACTGTGCTGTTGTATCCCCTACCACCGCTCTATGCCCAGACATGATTCCTGAGCCTTTCTGTGCCTTTAAAACTGGATGCAAGAGACAGAGAAAAAACTGAGCGAACTTTTCAAAACAGTTTGTGCTTCAAGGACACAGAGATTAGCTACTTCTGCGGCAGGCAGAGGAAGCACTTTTTTTTTCTTCTGGCTTTTCGGTCAGTTTCTTCGGCTCTGTTTCTTCGGAGAGGGACGGAGAGTTGAGTTTTTTTCCTCTTGGAACTTCGGTTTTTTTTTCTTCTTCTCTTCTGGACTTGTTCGGAACACCAGAACATCAGAACCCCACCAAGGGACCTTCCACCGGCCTGGAGGGGGGCCCCCCACGCCGACCCAGCTCCGAGGAGGAGGAGAGAGACCACACCCACAGAAGGACTCTAAAATCTTTCAAGTTTTCTCCCCAGAGCGAGAGATTTTATTATTTAGCATTATTAGTATTGTTTTCCTGTGTGTTTGTTAAATAAATAGTTTTATTTTCTCCCTCACTTTCCTCTGAGGAAAATTTGTTTTTTTCCCGAACCCAACTGGGGGGAGGGGTGGTTTGTAACCTGCCTTCCTTTGAGGAGACGTTCCTTTTGGACGTTTCCCTGAATTTGGCCTAAACCATTACACCCACAAGAGACAATTTATGATGTGAGATTTTCAGGACAAGAGTGTAAGGACAGAGCAAACATCTCATGAACTCTAGTCTGCATGGACATCAGCCAGATGCACAATGATGCATGATCCCCTCTGCCCCATCCCTGGTCACACTGAGGGTACCCCTGTACAGGGCAGTATAAGTAGTGAAAAATCTTAAAACAAGCTTAAAACCAGTTATGTGGGGGAACATAAGATAATCAGATTCCCATAGGAAATATAATTGAGATGAGAATACTTGTTTGTAATTTTCATATTTAATTACAATGTAATTTTTGTGTGAAATTTTGTCAGAGCTGATGTTTTACGAGAGTGACTCCTGTACTGCAGCAAAATTTGGTCCCTTTACGACTTGTTTTGGAAGACACAGCGTAACAGGGTCTAGTGTACATGCTGCAGGCGTTATTTCTGTGACTGCTAAACATTATGTGGTTACTTTTGTAGTAGGGATGGGATTGAGGCCTCCAACTCATTTCACAATAGGCTATTTAATACCCATCAGCTGAAGCAAATTTCAGTCAGTAGCAACCCAAAATGCAATTGAACTTAATGACCTAGAGGTGAAAGGCTCTGTACCTCATTACCTCTTCCCTAAACCTTCCAGTCCCAGAGTGTTTTCTTTAGTCTTTTGAAAAGAAACATCTATTGTACAGACATAACTGCTGCTGAGTATCTTAGTCATTTAACTTTAGATTGTTGAGTTTCATTATTGTTTATTCCTTTGTCTCAAGCTGAATCATTTTCTATGAATCAGATAAAGCACTATCATTATGATATCATTTATGAAGGCTACATAATTGTAGCTTTTCTCACTAAATCTTTGAAATAGCACATTTCTTTCCTCACTAAATACTAATTTATTTTCAGATGTGGCTATTACATTATTCTTTTTATTTCTCAAGGAAACCCTTTTAAAGTAGACATCCTCTGTATTTTTCTGTGAGTATCTGAATTGTTCCTTAGCTTTAACTGTAAAATGAATTTTCTGAGAGACACTTCACAAAAGTATTTTTGGTATTCAGGCAATTTTTTCACATAAGTTTCACATTTTAAAAATTTGAGGAAGAAATGTATTTATTTTATACTTGACCTGAACAAAACCCAGAGTTTGCTATAAAAGTTAGACTTTCAATGCATTTATCTAACCTGTCAGTGTCCATCGGTTAGAAATATTTTAGGCACTATTAAACTAAAACATCAAAGGCATGGGAAACTTGTTTCCCTCCAAGTAATAAGTTTACATCCTGAAAAGTGAAAGACAATAATACTAACCCTTTCTACTTCTGAATAAAAATATTTTGTCTTACCCCTTAAGATTTCAGGTATGTTACTTGAGGTGAATTCTTGCAACAGTGAGTGAAAGACATTATTAGTGACTAAACATCCTACTTAGTTAAAAGCTGTGCTTCACTTTTTGCATATTCTTAACTTCCACAAGATTCACAAACCTCTAAACTAGAAACGTGCTCTTTAAAAGATTATAAGCAGTGGGAGGTCACATAGAACAAGATGCGTGGCAGCTGGAGAGCCCTCCTACCAATGAACACTGGCACTAGTGGCTCCTTTGAACCAGGAACAATTCTAATGCAATTAGGATATTTCATCAGTAATTCCCTTTTCCTTTTTAAAAGCAAAGGGAAAAAACAACCAGCCCAGTTGCATTTCAGAAAAAGAGAGACATACCCATTTGCATATATGGTCAATTGAAATTATCTTAAAATCTCTGCATATGCATTTGTTAGATAATTAGGCAAGTAAAAGTCCCGCTTAAAAGTGGAACAAACAGGAAAGAAATAAGCATTTCTAACTTGTATTTTTCATTTCCTTTTCTTAATGTATGGATTTTTTATTATGTTAACATCATCATCAACATCATCATCATGTCTCTCAAAAGGATTTTATTGGCTTGAAACCTGTATAAAATCCTGTGGTAATAATTTTTAATAGATATTTAGAATGATTATGTATATAGGTTGCAAATGAAAATTCCTTGTCTTTCCCAAAATTTTTCTAATGGTTTTGAATATGAATATAGTGGTTCCCCAGGACCTTCTTGCCTCTATATTCAGCAATTCCTTCATCCAGGAGATCGTTTAATGTACAATAAGAGGTAAAAAAAAATTTTCATTTTTCTCCAAAATGAAGTCAGGTAACAGCACGTATTGATAAACTGTCTGCAGAGAGTTGAATTATGCAAAACAGTTTTATTCCTTGTAAGCCACAGGAATTTAATACAGAATTCTTCACAAAATATCTGTAATGCTGAACAACAGTCCTACTAAAATAACTGTACTTCTGTTGGCAATTCTAGCAGAGATGACAAGAATTTAATGTGCCTTTACCTTAAACTGCCCTCTCATCCATGAACTTGGGCCCTTGTGAACAGAGCTGAGATTTTTAGCATAGGGAAACTTGTACAGCCATCATCTGTACTGTAGCTACTTTGTTGATTGGTAGAAAACTTTAGTTTCAATCAAAGCTGTTTATCTGGGCTATTCCTCAAACATTGTACTACCTTCCTTTTTTTCTTTAGCTATTATATTAGCCCTTAGGTTTATAAAAGTGCTCAGCCATCTTTTGAAATTACAATAAAAATAGCAGGCACCACAAGATGGAAAACAGACGAGGAAAATATATCCCACCCAAAAGAAGAATTTCTTATAACTCAATCAATGCAATAAACGTTATAGGAATTTTAGTCCAAGGGGGTTTAATTTGCCATATATTTTAAACATTGAGGCTTTTTAGGGAGTATGGTTGTGAGGAAAAGAGTGAAGGACTACGATTCACAATGTATTTGAAGAATGAAAGTGGTTTCAGACCCTCAGGCATGGGAAGTTCCGATATGGTATTTTTTCCCCTACTCCATGAACATTATTTATTTATTTGATGTTAAATTAGCACATATAGAAAATTGAAACAGAATGCAAAATGTCTGTTGTAGACAGCCCAATTTCTACAGGGTTTAGTTCTTTGTAGGTGAGTTTGTCTCTCTGTGTACAGACCGTCCTTATCTGATGGTCCCATCTTTTCATGTTCCCTTGTCCTTTTTTTTTTCCAAGTAATACAGACAAGTCATCCAAATTTTTATTTGTTTTTTAAAAATTCTTTGAGGATCTGCTTTGCCTTCATTTACACCAGATAACCTCTAAGTCCCATGTTGCAGTTAGTAGCATCCATCTCAAGAAGTACTTGGCTGGACTCTTGCTGGAGCTCAGAAAAATAGTCATGCTTTTTCTGAAGGCTCGTAGCTTGTACAAATGTATGAAAAGCTTGGATAAATTCCCTTCTTGTGATGAGATGGTGCTTCTTTTGTCAGGATTGATTTGTCAAAGAGTGGGGTTTAGGGTTGGGGTTTTTTTGAAGAATATATTACCTGAATCGAGGAGAAAATTCAATATTGTTCAAAATATCTTTAATACAAAATACCTTGCACATAGGAACACTTGCAGGGAGTATTAAGAGGTAATTGGATGAACACTGGCAATGCTGAGGTTGCAGGCAATAACAGGGATCTGATAAAAGGGGATGGAGTTTAAGGGAGGATTTGAGCATGTAGGTGATAAAAAAGAAGAGAAAAGTAGTAAGATGAGAGGAAGAGAACGAAGGAAAAGGGAAAGAGTTGAGAATTTTGTGGGTGATAATTCTTTCTAGCTCTAGCTCCCTTTTCATGAGCATTTTCTTGGAGGAGCAGGGCAGGAATGGTATGGGAACAGGGCAGAATGATGTGTTGTTCCTTTAGACATTCCTGGTCTCATCTGATATGAGACAAGCCATCTTTCTCTTCTCCCAGGTAAATTGAATCTTTTTCCAAACAAGTATGAACATACCGTTTTCCTCATCTGCAGTGTATTACGAAATTTTCTGGTCTAGGTGTTTTGAATGTCCCCTTTTACTCGTGGTTTACTCATTTATCCTAACACACGTTAGGATACCAGGAGCTGCTGAATAGTGTTTATACAAATCTTTGTGACATTCCCAGCACGGAAGTCATCACTGTTCCTCTATGTAGTCAAAACATAGAACGAGTGTAGAAACTGATATGTAGTTACAGGACAGAAAAATGTTTTACAGGTTCTCCATTACTGTGATTAGGCAGATAAATAGCAACATCTAATGAAAGAACAGGAGTAGCTCTACCCTTCCAGAGGTCTGGTTTTATATGTGTTCTTTTTCTGTTATTTGCTGAAGAGCAAATAACTCTCTTAAATTTTCTTTCTTTGAAAAGATCAATATTTCATATGAAATACCCACTATTTATTGAAATTTTCATGAATTTTGAGGTGATTGAATATAGAAAATTCACAACATATTTAGAAAGTCATCTGAGTCAAAGGCTCCTGAGATGTCACTCTCAGCTTCTGTCAAGCATCTCTTAAGGTTGCCAATTCCATTCTACTTGTTTTTTGAATTCTCATACATGCACACACTTTTCGAATCAAACTAAAACTATTTAAAGTGTTCAACTTTAGAAGCAATGTCTCATGATGTATATAGCCTGGTGTCCAAGGTGCAAACTCATGTCATCTGAGGAAATGTTTTATTTCTTTGATTTAGTAGATTTTTGTGTTAATAACCTTTTTATACATATTACCTTTGCCATGTGAATAACTCGTGCAGACTGACAAGTACACAAAAAATAGATAATAATGTCTTTTCATTTTACAATGCCCAGCATATATATTCATTGCAGTATTTTGGTGTGTCCTGTGCTGCTTTTCTTATATTTGTCTATCATGCCCAGCTGAAGAAGGTAATTAAATGTAACCATGTTTATAAAGGGAAAACCAGCAAACAGAAGAGGAGGTGGGGGAGGAGGAGAAAAAGAGAGTGAGAAGTGTAGAGGCTCTGCCAAGTTAGAGAAGAAGGAGAGGAAGCAGCTGCTCCAGGTGCCAGGAATGCAATTCCCCTGTAGCCCAAAAAAGACCACACCAGAGCAGATATCCCTACTGCAGCTCATGAAGCAGTTAGATATTTCCTGAAGGAACTGGAGCCTGTGGAGACCCCATGCTGTAGCAGGTTTATCCTGAAAAACTTAACCCCATGGGGAAAACCTGCAATGGAGCAGGGAAAAAGCATACTGAGGAAGGAGGGATAGAGGGGACTGTTATGGATTGATCCTAGACTCCCATTTCTCATCTTCCTGTGCTGCTCAAGGGTGAGAGTAGATGAAAACAGAGTAAAGTAATTGAGTTGAGCCCAGAAGATTGGGGGAGCAAAGATGTTGCCTTAATGTTTGTTTCTCACTATTCATATACGTTTTAATTGGAAATAATTTAATTTTCCCCCAACCAAGTCTCTTTTGTCCATGATGTTAATCGATAAGTGATCCTCCTGTCTTTTACCTTGATCTATGAGCTTTCTTGTTCTATTTTTTATCCCTGTCCCACTGAGGGATAGAAGTGAGCAAGTATCTCTTGGAAGTTTGGCTTTTAGTTTAATCCACTAAACTTATGAAAGTTACTTGCAAGTCTGTCTATTGCCAAGGATGAATAGGACATTCCTTGGTTCTGCTGGTCATTTTTCATTTCTCCGTGTTGTTGGTAGGAGCTGGAGATACTCTATGCTTCTGCACAGTAAGTTAAGGGAACCTTAAAAATGTTGACATTATGTATGAAGTGCTTATTATATTTTGTAAATTATTTAATCAAAAGTAGTTGCTCAGCACTCAGACAGTATCCCCAGATTGAACTATTCCCATTTATCTATAAGCCATGTTTTCAAGAGTTTCTTCTTGATGAAGTCCTCTCAGTGATCTACAGCTTCTAAACAGAAACTAATTTCCAAACTGCTTCTCTGAAGACAATACATTTCATTTAGCTCATTATCTTCCACTGCCTTCCATAAGATGACATTGCACCACTTAGTTGTTTTCTCTGTTGTGTTTCACTCAATCTAATTAATAGTCAAATCTGCTGTGGTGTTCTGGTCCTACAGAACACAATTCATGCTTACTTTCCTCTGATAGTAGACAAAAGAAAATATATTACTGTAAGAGTTAAAATACCTTGCAAACAGGAAAAAGAAGTGATTTTGGATGCTTTCAGGTTGGTTTCACTATATAAGGTAAAAAAAATCTCAAAATTACTTTTTCATTACATTGTTCACAGAATGTCCATAGCATTCAAAGGACAACTTTAAAACCTTTGACCTTACTCTTTATTGTTATGATATACTGTATAATTATTTTACTGGCATTATTTGATTGGATTTTAGGATACTATTATACTGCTTTTTTGGCTGTTTCATTGCCTCAAGTAGCATAAGCCACAATGCTTGCAGTGGATTTTTGCAGTTTAATTAGTATGCTGCTGTGCTGTTTTTAGTGGCGTGCTGCTATGGTACCTTTAATTGAAATCTTTCTCTTATGACTGTGATAATTATATCACCCTGATGCCTTTAATCTGGCACCATTATATAGCATGTGGCTGTGCTGCATTAACTTCTTGATATTAATCATTTGGATTAGCACCAAGGGATAACCCAGAACTAAGAAACACACTGGCTCCCAAGTTAGAGTATTTTCTGTAAGGCCGTGAATACATGCCTATACAGCACACTCAAAGATATCAGGATAAGCACCTTTATGATATAACTATGTTTTTATAAACTTTGGAATAATGTACCTATTTAGTCTTTTCCTAAACTTTCTGTATTCTATGAAAGAATTTTTTTATTAATTCTAAGAAACTTCAGTTTTTCTCCTGAAAGAAAAAATGTTTCAGTCTCATGGGCTAGTAAATGAATGCAAATTTCTCTTTAGCAATCCTTTTGGATATATCATAAAATACCAAATATTTTATATGAAAGTTGACATATCCTTTTCATGTTTTCTTCGTATTTATTTCAATGTATTATATCTCAGTGCTAAAGAGGGCATTTCAAAAACAAAAGGGAAAAAAAAAGCACAGACAAACAAGACCCACCAACAATCATGTTTTTTACAGACCCAGTAGCTGGAGACAGGAATTAATGACAGTTGATACAGTAAAAATATATGCATTATAATACAATGTACAGTTGAGGAGGACCATCTTACTTCTGAAAATTGATGATTCTTTTTATAACTCTATCTTCCTTGATCTATTTGGTGCCAAGTGTTGCAAAAGGTAGTATCTGTGGGAAGTCTTGTAATGAATGAAATCCAGTCAGTTAAAGTATATCCTGATAAATCTGAAGGTGATGTTGCTATATTCGAGGATGCAACAGGAAGAAGCAACAGTGTTGATATATTTTTGTTTTCAAGAATGGTTGGAGTTGGAAGGGACCTTAAAGACCACCTAGCTCCAACCCTCCTGCCATGGGCAGGGAACCTGCCACTAGACCAAGCTACTCAGAGCCCTGTCCAGCCTGGCCTTGAATACCCCCAGGAATGCGACATCCATAACTTCTCTGGTCAACCTGTTCCTGTGCCTCACCACCCTCACAGTAAGGAATTTCTTTCTAACACCTAGCCTAAACCTGCCCTCCTTCAGCTTAGGGCCATCACCCTTTGTCCTATTACTACGTGCCCTTGAAAAACGTCCCTTTCCAGTCTTCTTGCAAAACCCCTTTAGGTACTGGAAGGCTCATATAAAGTCTCCCTAGAGCCTTTTTCTCCCCATGCTGAACAGCCCCTACTCTCTCAACTTGCCTTCTAAGGAAGGAGAGGTGCTCCAGCCCTCTGATCATCTTCATGGCTTTGCTCTGGACTCACTCTAACAGGTCCATATCCTTCTTGCCTTGGGAGCCCCAACCTGCAGCACTCCAGGTGGGCCCACACAGTGGAAGAATAGAGGGGAAGAATCACCTCCTTTGACCTGCTGTCACACTACTTTTGATGTAGCCCAGGACGTGATTGCCTTTCTGGGCTGCCAGCATGCACTGCCAAGTCATGTTGGGCTTCTCCTCTATGAATACCCCCGTCCTTCTCCCCAGGGCTAGTCTCGATCTCTTTTCTGTATTTGTGCTTGGGATTGCCCAGACCCAGGTTCAGCACCTTGCACTTGTCCTTGTTGAACTTCATGAAATTCACACAGGACCACGTCTCAAGCCTGTCAAGGTCTCTCTGGATGGCATCACTTTCCTCTAGCATGCTGGCTACACAACTTGGTGACATCAGCACACTTGCTGAGGGTGCACTCAGTCCCAATAAACACGTTAAAAAGTGCCCGTTCCAATACTGACGTTGGAGGAACACCAAGTGCCACTGCTCTCCACTTGGACATTGAGTTGTTGACAGCAACACTTTGAGCGCGACCATCCAGACGATTCTTTATACACTGAGTGGTCCTCTGTCAAATCCATGTCTCTCCAGTTTAGAGACAAGGATGTTGTGCATTTGACTAAGGGATATCTGACTAAGGGATTTTTTGCTACTATTGCAAAACTGCAGTGTCTCGAATCTCTGGCTTAAATTGAATGGTCACACAATTACGGATCAGGAATGCTTTTTTCTGAAAAGCACTGTATTTCTTTGTTTTGGCTGTGAAGTTCCACATCATAGTATATATATCTTACCTATGGGACGGATTACTTATACTTGTAGTGGATTTTAAATTGGGATATTATGCCATGACCTGCTAAGTGGCATTAATTTTTTATAACACTTGTTTGCATTCTTGTGAGTTGCAGTTGTTTTCTATTGGTTCCTATAAAGATTTTAGTGCAAAGTTATGCTGAACTAATGCTTCAAACAATCTCTTTTTGCAATTACGACACATATCTGTCCACTATTAAATAAATTCAGAACTTGTATGGCATAACACAGGCTTGGAACAATTTTTCAGTTATCTGGACAGAAATTTCCATTAGTACAAATTGATCCACATCTTGCACTGCAATCCCAGCTCTTTGAGCAGGGACTTGAGAAGCAGGACTTCTCTCTGGAAGTATTTGTGATTTTAAAATACATTTTGTTAAATTACTTGCTAGTCTGTGCCAGCCATGAATAAGTCATTTAGTAAGTTTTTCAAGAGTTGAAGGAATCAAAACTGTTGAGGTTTTTAAGTAGCTCTTCAGAGAAAGACTTGGGGGTCCTGGTGGACAACAAGCTGTCCATGAGCCAGAAGTGTGTCCTTGTGGTCAAGAAGGTCAGTGGTATCCTGGGGAGCATTAGGAAGGACATTGACAGCAGGTAGAAGACAGTGATCCTGACCCTCTACTCAGATCTGGTGAGGCCACATCTGGAGTGCTGTGTCCAATCTTGGGCTCTTCAGGTCAAGAGATACATGGAGCTCCTGAAGTGAGTCCCGCAGAGGACTACAAAGATGATGAGGAGCACCTCCCTTACGAAGAAAGAAGACCAAGAGGCAATCATATCAATGTTTACAAGCAACTAAAGGCAAGGTGTCAAGAGGATGGAGCCGGGCTCCTCTCAGTGGTGCCAAGCAATAGGATGAGAGGAAATGGGCAGAAACTGAAACACATGAAGTTCTACCTGAACATGAGGAAGAACTTCTTTACTGTGTGGGTGACTGAGGTTTCCCACAGAGGCTGTAGAGTCTCCTTCTCTGGAAGAGTTCAAAAGCTGTCTGGACACAACTCTGAGTTAAAGTGTCATGAGAAGAATAATGTAGTTTTGGTTCCTTGCATTGAGTTTTATCAGGTTATGCAGTAGAAACTCCCCTTCACACCTACAAAGGAGCGCAGAGAGACTATGGCAGGTTGGGGTAACCCAAATGATAATCTGCTGGGACATAAGACCATCAAAGGCCTGTTTCCACAAGCCCAGAGGAGCACAGGGGTACATGGCTGGGCAGAGTAATTCCAATAGCCAGGTCAAAGAGACAAAATCTCTGCCTGACCTCTCCTAGGGCTGTTGCAGGGGACTCTCAGCACTATACATCCATGGAATACACAGCACCAGCAGTCAGACAGAAGGCTCTATGGGCCACCTCACAGATCAAGGGGGTTACTACCTAGGGGCATTGTACATATTATATATTAGAGAACATTATATTATAGAATGCATGATGGGAAGAGCATTTGGGATTTTGGGAGGCCTTATTTTAGGTTGCTCAAAGAAATAACCAAAGCCAGGGAAATAAAGAAATTAAGGTTTGGGAAAGAAAAAGCAGGAAAATAGGTGGTTAAATGAATAATTAGGGCCAGTCTTGTATGAACAATTACCTGGTCAATACACTTGCCTCTCTGTGGCCTCACCACTGCAGTCTGTCCTGTCTTCTCATTTAACTCCATTTCTCTTTTCGTGGGTGAAGGGCTGACTGTTCTCTGAGTATGTCTGAGTGTATGGGGTAAGAGCCAGCAGCTGGAGACATGGGTCAGGGGAGTCCACGTGTTTAGGGTTCCAGAGACTGGAGCAGGTGAGTCTCCATTTATCAGTGTGTGATTGTTAGTGAAACCGGAACTGATGAGCAGGATAATTGCCCTGGGAGCTATGTCTGTGTCTGAAAGTAAGGCACCTGGAGGACTTAGTTCAGTATTTAGAGATGTCGTCTGAAATTGCTATTAGTAGGAAGGCTGACATAAGAGAAATATGTTTTAGAATATGGCTTAATTATGCCAGCTAAAGACAGTCAGTGTAAAAAATGTTTAAATTTTTATAAAAACTCTGGTTTAGGTTAACACATTCTCTCAGCAGTACTGTTCATTCTCACATATTTTCCAAACAATCTTTCAGTTAAGATTTTTTGACTTCTTAGTTTTATTGTTATAAGAAGTAAAGAAGCGGCAAAACTGAATTTAGACAAATGTGACCCTGAGTCTTACATATCAAATGAACATATGTGATGGTGTGACCAGTTTATGTTTAGCTGTCTCTTTCCTTATTTCCATCCACTCTATTCAGCATTTTTCTCTAAATTCAGCAGCAACAATATAGTTAATTTTACTTGTTTAAGAGTTAATGATGTAGCTTAGATGTAGGTCTGTGTTTTTATAGGTTTTCTAATTTTTTTTTCTAATTATTTTTTAATTGCTTTCATGTGCTTTGACTAGGGACCTGGTATTAAGACAGTCTGGCTGTTTTAGTGCTAAGGTAGATCTGGTCTATGTTTCTGGTAGTGCAAACATTTCATCCTTACAATAGGATCTACTTACTCAGATACTCAGTGAAAAATCCATTACTGTACATTTGAGTTTAAGAAAAGCTAAAATCACTTCATTTATTTTAAAGAAGAAAGGGAGAAGACCCATTTCTACCACCTCAGAATAATTCTCACTGACACATTCTTTTTTCCACATGGAGGTGTTCACCCTGTCCTGTAGTTTTAATGACATCAGGTGAGGGTGAAAAGATCTTCAACAACTGAAAACTCACTGTCAGCATTTGCTAAAATGTGTAATAGATTTTTAGCCAAAATACATAAAAGGATCAAAGGTATTGTAATATTCTTTACAAGAAATAAGGACACATACATGCACAATAAATTATTTCTATTTTTATGGAAAATATACATTCGTATTCATATGTTTGTATGGGTGTACTTACGGATATATGAAAAAGTAAATTCATATAAACACAATTTTGTAACATGGATTTATTTATAAGCATTTTATATTTCACTGTTTGCATGTGTGTGTGTATGTCTGTACACATATGTATACATAACATGCTCTGTGTTTGATCTAAAGATGATGGTAAGACAACACTTTGTACACTTGCCTAAGTGCTAAAAAGAGGAAATGATTTACATTTGCACTCCAAGCTGCTGCCAGAAAAGCCTTTCTACATCACATATTTCAATCTGCTGTATGCATGTGCCTGCATACACATCTCAAATACACCATATCACTACCACAACACCACTGCTTTTAGAAATTATGATTCCTTTTTCAGAACATATTCCTGACTGAAAAACTCATTTTTTTCATGTATTGCTATCAGATGTACTCCAGAAAACTAGGAAATAACACAAAAGCCTACAACCTAAATGCTACTTGTGCAGATTTCTTTAAGAATAAGATATTGACCAGCGAGGAAAAAAATTATAGATGTGACCAGGGATAAATATTGTTGTGTGTTGGATTTTTTAAAAGATAAAAATACATGGTTAAAAATTTGAGCATACTAACAATTTGTATCTTTGCTTGAGATTTACAAAATTTGGAATCAGCTACAGAGAATAAGTCAGCAGTCAGTAGTTCTGTTTATCTCAATTACAGTTAATCTAAATTTACAATAGGTAAATTTCTACTCTGAGGTTCTATTTAGCTTGTAAAGACTGTTCAATCTCTTTCAGAACAATTGCAGTAGAAATCCAATTGTTCTTCCAACTGCCTGTTGTAAAATTCCAGCTACCTAAGCTAAACAAATGCAGCTGAGAGCTGTTAGATGTGTTTACCCAGAGCTTTTCAGAGATCAAAGGGGGGGAAAAAAAAGCACATCTGTATATTGAATTAAACTTTTTACTTTACTTGAAAATAAATTTTTTTAAAAAGCATTATTCCTTCCTCATGAAGTTTTCCCCAGAGACCCCCACTTTTGAACTGTGCATGTACAATTTAAGGCACTTAGCCTTAGGAGGGGCCACCTCCTGCTGTAGATGAAGAGCTCGACACTAGGACTTATGTTAAATAAAGGCATGTACCTCCTCTTCCTTCGGGTCCTGCTTTTTGTCCTGTAACGGGCATTGGAATCTTTGGTCTCCATTCAGATGCACTTTTCTTAAAATGCTACCACCTGTAGGCTACTGTTACATTATTTCTTTGAAAATCCTGAAAACATGAGGGTAGTTTTGTTCAATTTAGCTTTACTGGGGGTATGTGGTTTTACAGACAAGAAAGAAAGTGCTGGTTTTTTCCCCCTTGAGATGCTATTATGGCCATGGGCATCATGATGTCTGATTTTAAAAAGTGAACTTCACAAGAACACAAAATGCCCCTGCCAGAATAACATGTTTTACACTTAGTGTGCCATGAGGAAAATGGTGACCTTAAGGTGGTATTCTGTTTGTGCATACGTTTCCATCTGAGCTCTGCAGGAGAGGGTAAGGTGTCACTATGTCCTGATTTGGGAACCACTTTTCTCTCCTCACTGTTTAGGGCATAGACAGAAAGGGTTCAGGTTCCTTAATGACACAGTCTTTTAGAGTCAAAGCAGTTGAACACAGACACAAAATTGCAATGTCTCTTGGTTTTAGGATATATTGTAATAAAGTATTTGATACCTGAGCAATGGATGTATGCTTGGTGTTTGTTAGCACCTTATCAAAGCAAGGGCTATGAGAAATGTAGGCTGTGAGCTTGTGATGTATTGATTTGAAAAAATTAGGCCAAACATTAAATAATTTACTGTAGCTTTGTTGTAGTAAGCTATTTCCAAGTATAAAAAGAATAATATGTTACCTAAACAGATTCTTATGTGTTTGGGTTAGCAAAAGAAAAACTGGGAAAAACAGAGTGCAAAATCAAGTTCTCATTGGTCTTACTGCAAAAGAATAGTAAGTACTACTTTATTTTTTAAGGTGAAAAATTTATTTTTTGTATTTGTGTCATATTCTGTATTAGTTTAGTAGTATAACATTTGTTTTCCTGTGAAAATAGCATTTATTTGTTATGTACAATTAATTCTTGATTGCAGGGGGAATCTTTGCTCACTTTTAGTCTGTTTATGTGCATCAGTGGAAATAATCATACCAGAAGAAGTACCACAAAGGTAAACAAAAATGAATTTCAAAATTCAGGAAATTTTACAGATCTTAATCTGGTTCTACTCTTTTATGCTATGTGACCAGCTTTTGACAATGCCTTTTATATGCACATTCTATAGAACCACATTTATGGCTTTATAATTTAGCCTTTCTAATAGCTAAATTGCAATAAGATTCCAAAAGATAGCCTTTTTTTTTTTTTTT